>APFE031605943.1:42953-71083 GCA_000404065.3 Pinus taeda | reverse complement strand
ATCCCACATCTACGACATGAAATGAAGCAAATGATTTCTAGAGGTGAAAATGATGTGACAACACAAGGTTCAGGAATGGCGGTCATGAAAAGATGAAAGTTGGAGGTATTGCAGTGGATGAGGCATTAACTGGATTGTGGTTTCTCAACTGAATGACTTCTCTTGAACATGTCGGCGACACTGATATGGATTGGTAGCGTTAACCCCAAAAGATGGATGGTCTGGAAGACCAATGGTTAGATGACCGGTGAATGAAATAACTCAACCTGACTCAATAATGGTGATGGAGTGAAAGTGTCATGTTCAAGAGCGACCTACTACCATAAATTTCTTCAAGTTTCTTCCCTTTTCCCCAGTCATTGCTGACCAGTACCTCTTTATTTTTGTCAAGCTTGAGGAGGATAACATATGCTTGTTCTATAATTTTCCCTTCGGGCAAACCTGTCACTATGTTTTAACGAGTCTAGTGATAGTGAAACTCGGACTTGTCTAGAACAGACAAGTTTGTCACTATTCTTTTGACGAGTTTAACGACAAGAATAACTCGATCCTTTTCGTGTTTAGAGAGTTTGAAAAGCGACAAAAAAAAACTCCAGAAGTTCTTTTTCGTAGAATAATCCCTTAAGTTCGAAAAAGGATAAAATAATATAAAAGGGATGACTTTTCGATCACTTTAACGAGCCAAAAAAGACAAGTGCTTGAACTTTTTCATGAGATAATCGCTCAGGTTTGAAAAAGATTAAAATATATAGGAGGGATGACACTTCCAATCACTTTAACGAGCAAAAAAGGTCAATTTCTCAACAATATTTTCATATTTAACGAGTCTGAAAAGGTTTTAAAGGAGACTCGATTTTGAGGAACGAGTGGTGTCTGGGGTAGCAACTGGTTCCGGGTAATCTTGGAACTTCTCAAAACATGGTGATTTCTATGAAGAGGTTGGCTAATAGAACACTCATCGCATATGTTTCTCAAAAAGGTTAAACAACCAAATGGGAACATATGATTGGCCAAAAGAATGGAGGTGGAGAGGTACACAACCAAGGCTCAAAAGGATAATAGAATGGCAATCACAAAGGTTAATTACCAAAGGTGGGTTCATTTTTTAATGAGCTCGAACCATGGGGGAACTATGCTTAGTGGTGGGTTTATTTTTTAACGAGCTTAAACTATGGGGGAACTATGCTCGGTTGTGGGTTTATTTTTTAACGAGCTTAAACCATGGGGGAACTATGCTCGGTTGTGGGTTTATTTTTTAACGATCTTAAACCATGGGGGAACTATGCTCGATTGTGGGTTTATTTTTTAACGAGCTTAAACCATGGGGAAACTATGCTCGGTTAGCCTACGAATAATATGGAGTAGAACTATCATGGGACATTCCTAATTTGGCAGTCAATTTGATCATCATGTGATTGCAGAAATGTGACCCATGACCTGTGACTATAGCTTGTGGTACACCAAATCTAGAAACTACATGGTTAGATAAGAAAAGAGCAGTCGTTTCACCGTTGTTGTTTAGTGTAGGCATCACCTCGGCCCATTTTGTAAAATAGTCGACAGTGACTATAATACACCCATGCCCCCCAGCTGAGGTGGGGTTACCTGTTCTAAAATCAATGCCCCGTTTAGTGAATGGCCCAACAACAACTACTGGATGCAGTGGTGCAGGTGGTAATCTAGTTTTGCGATCAAACATCTGACAAGCATGGAAAATTCTGATTGCAATTATGCAATGTTTGAATATAGTGGGCCAGAAGTAACCAACTCGTAGGATCTTTTGTGCAGTAGCGTAACCAGATAGATGCTCCGCACAAGCACCTGAATGACAATCATTCAAAACTTTTTCGTCCTCCTCATGTGTGGGGCACCTTTGTAGAATTGTATCGACGCCACGACGGTAAAGTGTGTCAGCAACGATCAGGTAATCCTTGGCTTGGTATCGAGTATGCCACTATTCAGAGCAACAGGTGTTAGGCCTAAAAGTTTGGGTTTGGAGATAGACTAGTATATCCCCATACCACAGATCTCTTGACGATATCAGAAATAAAGTCTCATCCACGATTGATGCTTTAGATGTTAAACCATTGGATGAGGAGGGAAGGTCACAAAGTAACTCCGCAAAGACAAGAGATTTCTTTGCTTTGGATTTGGTGAATTCCATATCAAACTCCTGCAAAATGGCTATCCATTTGGAATATTTTCCCCCTATTAATTGACGTGATAGAATGTAGGTCATAGGGTTGCAATCTGACACAATGGTAGTCTTGCGAAAGAGAACATATTGTCGAAATCTCTGTACTGCTTGAACGGCTGCTAAAGCCAACTTTTCAACATAAGAGTACTTGCTTTCTGTATCATTAAGATTGTGACTTAAATAATATATAGGATGTTCTGTTCCATTAACTTCTTGCACTAAAACCATGGCAATGGTTGTATCTGTAGTGGCGATATACAAGTTAAAGTCTTTTCGATAGTCAGGAGCATACATTAATGATGCTTTTATCAGGGAATCTTTTAAAGCATCAAAGGAAGCTTATGTGACCTGATCCCAGTGGAAGGATACTCCTTTTTTCAAAAGACATGTATAACCTTTAGCAAGTTCAGCATAATGTGAAATGAACCTCCTCAGAAAGTTAGCTTTCCCTTGGAATCTCTGAATTTGAAGTAAATTTGAAGGTGGAGGCATGTCAAGGATTGCCTGAACCTTAAATGGATTGAGTCGAATTCCGTCCTTAGAAACTACTAAACCAATTAATCAACCAGAACCAACACAAAACACACACTTGTGCAGACCGAGTCATATCTTGTAGTGTCGGCAACGTAGAAATATGGCTCTCAAATGTTGCAAATGATTAGTCCACTTTCACGAATGAGCCATTAGATTGTCAAGATATGGTTGAATGATGTGTTTGATGACATGGAAGGCATAATTCATTGCCCTTTGAAAATTTTCCCCTACGTTCTTCAAACCGAAAGGTAATTTACGATACGTGAATGTGCCCCATGGACATATAAATACAGTATTTGAGTGGTCCTATGGGCATATATTGATTTGATTGTATCTGGAAAAACCATCCATGAATGAAAAGATTTCACATCTGGCACATTCATCAATTATCTGGTCAATGAAGAGTGTAGGGTAGTTGTCCTTTGGACATGCTTGATTTACATCCCTATAATTGATGCACACTCTAATTGTTCCTTGTTTTTTCATTACATGAACAATATTCGATACCCAATCAGTGAGAGGAACAGGGTAAATGAAACCATCATGCAAAAAAATTTCAACTTCTTCTTTAATGGCAGCGGCCTTCTTCAGATGGATAAGTCGAAGCTGTTGTCGTACTGGTTTGACATCTGGATACATCTTGATTTCATGTTCAACGATTCTCAAGTCAATGCCTGGCATTTCTTCATACGACCATGCAAAGACATCCCTGAATTCGTGAAAGAGAGTGTAGTAAATTTCCAGTTCTAATGGAGAACAAGATTTTCTAATGTGAATATTCTCTACAACATTAGGTTTGGTTGAGATATTAATGGCGATAGTTTCTTCAATATTGGATAGATTTCACTCAGAATCCACTGTATTTACAGTATTTAATAAAAAATCAAAAACTAAATGATGATTAAGGTTGCTTGAATAATCTTCATTGTTATCTTGAAGGTGGGAACAATGGTGGTAATCTTCCCACGACGTCTCTCCTATCATCATTGTTTGGACGATTTCTTCATTTGTAGAATGTATACGAGACCAAGGATCGTAATAGGTACCATACTCTAAAGACCTATCTATCCAAACACTCATTGAGTTCTGATTTGGGTCTACTACCCAGGCCTAGAATATTGATTGTTACAAAGATTCTATGGGGCTTGGTGGCAACACCTCATGGTGATCCATACTATCAAAATGATTAGATCTCTTCCTTATCTCAAATGATGTAGAAGATATCATATGACAGGTTTCCACAATGGCCACTTCCACAAGACCAAATGGAGGCGGGAGGGAAAACGTACCCATTAAGGAAGGGTCTTTTAGGAGACCTACTCTAACATTTTGAAGCAATTGAGAACTTCCATGGATCAATGGAATGCTTCCAGTAGCTTGTGATCTATTTGGAAAAAAGGTTACTTGGTCAACAATTGTGATTCCACCTTGGAAGGGAAATGCAATATTTCTAAAATATGTTGACACAACGGCAGCCATAGCATAGATCTAAGGCCTTCCCAGTAATATATTGTAATCAAGGTTTCCGTCAATAACCTCGACTTCAATTTCTACTGTCTTGCCCCCCCAGTTCAACTTGCAAGTTACTTAAAATCCCATACGGAGTGTATGTTCTTCCATCGAATTCTTTTAATGTTGTTGTTGATCGTGACAAGGTGGTGAACCAAGAGTTTTCTAGCAACTCATTGACATAATGTAGGTATATGCCCCCTCGTCAATGATTGTTCGATGAACAGTTATATTGAGGGCTTTTACCTATATAAGGAAAGCGAGTTGAGCCGGTAACTGAGGTGTATACCCTTTATGATCAAAGGCCACAAGGTTGGAATCCATTGGATCAATTCCACTTATTGCTAACAATAAGGCCTTCTTTTGGGAGGGCCAATTCTGTAGTACCTCAAGTGTCGACATAGCGGATGGCAACTGAGCCAGATCCTCCACTATATTATAATTTTGTGCAACTCGAGCATGAGGATTAAATGTCAATTTATGTACTACTCCCTTTGGCGGCTTTATGGTCAATTCGGGAGTAATGAGTGGAACAACTTCTGGGGAAGTCATTGTTGAACTACTAGGTTGATCCATAGCCTAGCTGTTTAATGACAGTGGATTCCCATAATCTTTATTCCTTGTTGATATCCAAGCATCATTTTACTATTTTGAGATGGATAGTGTAAGCACTTGGGATGTGGAAGCATGATTGCTAGCAACCAGATTAGTTTCTGGGTTTGGAAACAGATTAGTCAACACTGCTAAGGTACTTGAAGTCTTTAAAAATTTCTTAACCTCAACTCGATGTGGACAATATCTCGTAAAATTATCCTCGTTACATATCAAACATGGAAAACGAGGAGGAGGTTTCTTTTGCCCAGTAGGGTTGTCAAAAGCTTTTTTAGGAGTTGGATTCTCCTGTTTCTTCTTACTTTTCCCTTTCTTCTTTCCACCTTGTTTCTTTGGATTCTTGCCTTTGTCAGATGACATAACATTAATCTCTGAGGCAAAAGGTTTGTCATTTGCATTCTAACTAGAAACTGCAAGAGATTTACCAGATGAAGCCTTTGTGGTTTGCGTATTTGAGGCACTAATCACGCCGTCACCGGCATGAAAATCCCTATTTGATTTAGGAGGCGGTGGAATGGAAAATTATGGTCTTGGAGCATCAGGAATTTTGTTGTAGAGTGTGCCAGACTGAGTATAGATCAAGTCTATAATTTGGGCACGAGAAATAACTTGCTCTTCAGTGACAACTCCTCCTTTCGCCATGTCCTCAGTTATAGATGGCAATAAGGACTTAATAAACTACTCAGCTAAAAGCTAATCAAGAACATATGTCTTTACCATTCGATGACGATGTCACCACTCATGAATATGATCAGATATGTGAGTGGTCGTGGTCTGTTTAAAATTGGTAAGGAGTTATATTCTCGTTTCGTACCTAATGGGTAACTGAAAGTGGGTTAGAAGAGTAGTGGCAAGGGAGTTGAAATTGTCAAACGAAGCTCTAGGCAATTCAATATACCATTTTCTGCTGGACCAGTGAGTGTTCTCTAAAAAAGGCGAAGCCTAATTGAATCATCATTTAGGGTGTTAAATGAGCACCATAAATGAAAATTCATTACGTGATTCGATGGATTTTCACCTAGATTTCCATTGAATTTAGGAATATCGGAGGGATATTTATGAGGAATCACTGGCCACCAAGGGGTGTATGCAATTGGATCATTTGTCAGCCAATTCAAATCTGGTAATTCTAGAGTTGCTACAAAAGGAAACTGTTGATTCAGGTTAGGTGAAGCATACCTAGGATAAGATGGAATCACTTGAGCATTAGGTCTTTGCATACCAGCATAATGTATCTGATGCTGGTAACTTTGATAAGGTTGTTGGATATAACCAGTATAAGGTGGTTTTTGATAACCTTTTTGAAAATGTGGCTATCCATTACCTATAAAGCCTTTCTCAGGTCCTCGGTAGGTTTGATATTGACCAAGCCCAAACTGAGGTTGGGTTTGCTGGAATTGTGGTTGTTGGTATTGTACCAGCCATGGTTGTTGGACCATTTGATGTTGCCCAATATTGGAAGATTGACCAAAATGCAGAGTGATAATACCCGTTTGAGCCTGAGTCTTTCCAGGTAAGGAAGCATTAACCTGAGGTTGCGATTGAGCCATGGAGATGAGCGGTTGTTGTATTGCAACTTGAGAGACTTGAGGTTGAGACACAACAGGCATTGCTTGTACTTGTGACACAGTCACAATAGTAGGTGTATTGGGAATATTCGACACAAGTTGGATTGGTTGCATTGAATATACAACCCTTGGTTGTTGTGGCAGTATTAGTACCCAACCACTGGATGTAATTCCAGTTTGACCTAAATTTTATTGTAAACTCTCATATGGTTGTTCCCCAGGAGGGAACAATGAAAAAGAATACTACCCTCCATATGGTGGTAGTCCAGTGTTCAAAGGATATATTGGTCTTTGAAGACTAGTCTGCCCAAATTGATACTGGCATGCAGGATCAATTCACTGAGTTTCAAGATAAGAAATACCAGATGTGACTCTGGATGAATAAATAGGAGCAAACCATATTGTTGAAGTAGCCTTTAAGTGGACTCCCACTAGTGTTTAATAAATAGCTGGAACAAATGGTATACCAACAAACATTGTAGGAATGGCAGTAGGAAGTTCTGCCATAGCTGTATCAGTTGACATAGTCCTAGATGTTGATGGTTGCTCAAACATGTTTAGTCTATCCAAAAGACTTCCTAGCGATTAAACAGAAACTTATGATGAAGGATGATTAAAAGAACCAAACTTAGGAGCAGAAGGATACAAATGAATCCCATTTCCCAAATGTAATGGGGTACTGGAAGAGGTAGATCGTCAGGTCCGTAAAAGATTTCTGGAGCTGAAGAAGGTATAAGAGTGGTAGATACTGGAGGGGTGACACCTTCTAAATTCTGAAACTCGACTTCCAGATGTTCAAGTAAGTGAAATTCAATCTTTGAATCAACTCTAGATGGAGCTGTTTCTGCCATAGAAGGGTCTACCGTTACACTAGGATTAGTTATAATGTCCTCTTGTAACCGCGGAACTTCTCCTCTAAAGGCAGATGTACTAGAAATGATCGAAGTAACTGTACTCTCTGATGATGTTGAAACAAAAGCTTCAAATAAACCAGATGAATTGGACTCAGTTAAACGAGACTGTTTTGCTCGGAATGGCTTCGTTTTTGGAGTCAAAGATGGTTGACTCACTAGTCTCCATGAACGACGGGGTTTTGATTGACTTTCTTCCACGATTGCAGATTACTTGATCAACTCAAAATAAAGGGGAAAAAATGATGTTATTCCAAATCCAATTAATTTTAATGACGCTTTAACACAACTTTTCTTTTTCATTTTTTAAGAGTCGAGAAAAAGCTAAAGATGACTCTAGTCGCCTTCAACTTTTAATGAGCCTGAAGTGACAAGTGCTCAAATGAACCTTTTCTTTCAAAGAGTCAAAAAGGAATGAAAGTGACTACTCTGGAAAATCTAGATAGAGGGATTACCAAACCAATCGCAAAATTGCAATATACACCTTGGTGATAAATTAAAGAGAAATTACGAAGGACTTATGTACAGCAGTCAATCTTCTCGATCCTATGTTTAGTGCATTCCGATTGATAGGGCGACAGACACGGCTTCCTATGGATAAAGGATATAAGCCTATTGTGGTCTGCCAATATATATGTGATGGTACAGGGAGCAAAAGTCCATGCTAGCACTTGTCGTATCAAGGAAGAGGAATCACCCAACCTTCGATGAAAATGATAGTTACTAATTTTTACGACACTAGACATGTCTCTAGCCTAGACTTCTAGATGTGTTGCGTTAAGTTCCAAAGCATTGTTAGGTTCATTGAGATTTATTTTAGAGTTGATCTTGTTTAAATTTTTCCTTTCAATGGTTCACTGTGAGATGTTGATTTAAAATTCCTAAAATGCAATCTACAATGATAAACAATCATTTTTTATTTTGAGTAATAAAAATCCTAGCTACTAAGGAAAGAAGATTACAATTCTTTCAAACAAAGAGCAAAGAGCACACACTAATGTACTTTCCTAATCATTTTCCGCACACAAACTAAATGCAAATTCAAATGCATGTATTTTCTTTTCATTCCCCTTAATGTGAAAAATGCCAAAAAGGAAAAACAAATGTATCAAAGATCTGAAATATTTCTTTCAAAATGATATTTCGACAATTTCTTTTTCAAAATAGAAAGGAAGACTAAACGACACTTTTCAATTTTGAATAATAAAATGCTTTCAACACTTCGAATAAAAACAAATCAAACCAAATACATGACAAAAAATTCAATCAACTATCCAGGGAAGGAAGAATCCATGACACTTCTCTTTTTTTATACAAAACGACAGTTACGACACTTTTCGTATCAAAGCAATAACTTGATTTAAGCAAATTTTCAACAAAGGATTGTAAATGATGGACAAATACATAAAAACATTTACTAATCCTAATAAATGGAGGCTGATCTATGTGATGCAAGCAGGCTTCAGTAATGAGGTACTGTTCATAAGCAGCAAGAACAACTAAATAAAACTGAAAATAAGGACAAAAAACCCCAAATTTCTAGAATGGAAATAGGTTCAGTCAGTCATCGCACCTAGGCTTCATAGAAACAGGGATGCATCGCACCTACTACACTTGAGAAGTGCAATGCATACTGGCTTATAGTGACAGACAGTGTGATGGGCCAGGGAGCGCAACTAAAGTGGGTTTTGGCTCAAATTTGCAACTGATTTCAGTGAATTAAGCTGAGCTATGATGGAAAACAAAGAGAAAAGTATAGAGGCAAGTCTTGAGAGGTTACTGAGCTACCAAAAGGGCATCTAGAATGCTTGTAACTTCAATGTTTAATTCATAAAATAAACTAGAGATTGACTGAAACATCATTCATCTACTATGCAATTGTAGAGCAAGAGCAGTTCGAAGGCTAACTGGCTAATTTCAGGCTTTGTCTATAGTTTATAAAATAAACAACAACAACAAACAAACATCTATTCGTTCCCCAGTGGAGTTGCAATTTTGTTTCTGGGAAAACTAGTGTCTTTTCGATCGACTAGCCCTCTAGGTTTGGAAGCTACCCTAGAAACAACAGTTTAAAGCAATTCATGATTTATTCTATGCACAATAGATAAGAGAAAGATGAGTGGACCAACCTAGAACTTCTGCTTAATCCTTTGCTCGATCTTTCTCCCCATTGATAGAGCTTGCAACTCCTCTCCATACTTATCCCACTTGAAGAGTACCTGTAGAAACATAGTAGGAAAGAACCATCAAAGCATCTTGATCTATTGTAACATAAGCACTAAAGAATCAGATATATAATGAACATACATTGGCATTCACAGAAACAATAACATTCATAAGTGTACAATTATATCGAAGAAAACTTGAAGAAATTTATTAAATAGAAGGGAGAATTACAACCCAGTTGTCTGATCTAGCATTATCCTCTCAGCATCAATCCCTCTTCAACTCATGAAATAACAAGATCACACCAACCATACAATGCTCTTCTCTCAAATACAAACTATCAACACTTCCTTACAACTCACAATATTTCATCCTCTGGATCTCTTAGATGAGTGATCCATTTATAGATGTGTGCAAGGGTGTGAGTCATCTCTGGGGTTTTGATTAGTGTCATTCCACTTGTTGCATTTGGTTCCACTTGTTACAACTGGTTCCACTTGGAGATTTTGTTGAATCTCTTACTCATCCCTGGGTGAATTCAGAGAGGCAAGTGTCATAAGAGAAGTTTCTAGAAGATTCCATGAGTATCCATTTAGCAAACTGTCTTGGACATTTGTCCATCCTCACCCATCACACCCTACAGAAGGCCTAATCAGTATGCATCACACTTGAGTAGTGTATCACTTAGTATGCATCGCACTTGGCCAATAGTAGCTAGTATGGTTCAGTTTTGGCCATTTCTGGATGGTTTTTCAGGTGGAACTTTTGGGAAATGATGTAATCAGATGACCATGTTCTTTTACGGTGTGAAACAACTCTTTTATGGGTTTATGAGTCCTAGTTTATCGACATATAAAATTGGGGTTGAAGTTCCCAAATATGTCTATAACACCCCATACTTGAACACAATCTCTGCAACCAAACTACTTCCTTGCTTGCATGAGTGGCTGCCACATATTCTATCTCTGTAGTTGATAGTGCCACTACAGGTTGTTTCTTACTAATCCAATTGACTGCACATCCAAATAGGTTAAACGCATACCCAGTTGTAGATCTTCTCTGATCTAGATCTCCAGCCCAATCTGCACCAACAAAGCCACAAATATCCAACACTCTATCCAGTCCTGGTCTTCCTTGGTAGCACAAACCATAATCACTAGTGCCACACAAATAGCTGAAAACCCACTTCATTGTTGTCCAGTGCTCCTTCCCTGGTTTTTACATAAACCTACTCAATTCTCCCACTACATGTGTAATGTCTTGTCTAGTATAGACCATTTCATACATCAGGCTACTGTCTGCACTTGCATATGGAACACGGGAAATGTCCTCTTCCTCTTCTTGTGTCTTGGGATACTATTTAGCAGATAACTTCACACCTACAGGAATAGGAACCTTCACTTATTTACTATCCTACATATTAAAACTCTGCAGTACTGTCTTGACATACTTCCTCTGGTTTAACCAGAGCTTCCTCTTTTCCTAATCTCTTTTAATTTCCATGCCCAAAATATAGTTTGCAGCACCAAGATCTTTCATGTCGAATTTGAAGGACAATTGGGTCTTCAAATCCTAGATAATTTCTTTATCATTTCCAACCAGCAACATGTCATCCAAATACAATACCAGATAAATAATGTGGTCACCAATTAATTTAAAATACACAAAGTGATCTGCTTTGCTTTGGGTGAAGCCAAGTCCCTGTATAAATATATCAAATTTCTGATACCACATCGTTGGTCACTATTTTAGCCCATACAAACACTTCTTTAACTTTCATACCAGTTCTTTCTTACCCTTCACGACAAAGACTTTATGTTGCTTCATGTAGATCTCCTCTTCCAGATCACTATGAAGAAATGTTGTCTTCACATCCATCTGTTCTACCTCAAAATCAAAAGCAGCAACAACAAATAAAAGTAATCTAATAGAAGCTACCTTGACAACAGGAGAAAAAATATCACCAAAATCAATTCTCGACACCTAGGAATAACCTTTTGCTACCAACCAAGCTTTGTATTTTTCCACCTTTCCTTTTGCATTTGTCTTCTTCATGAACACCCATTTGCTGCCAATAGGTCTTCTGTTTCCTTCCAGCCAGAAACTCCACTAGATCCCAAGCCTCATTTTTGTGCAAATATGCCATTTCATCAACCATGACCTCTTTCCAGAGTTTTCCATCCTCTAAATCTATTGCTTCCTTCACAGTTATGGGATCACCATTAGTAACAGATAAAGCAAAATTTGAACAGAAAACAGATGCTATACCTTTCTGGTTGCCTTCTTTCTTGAACTGATCTTCTCACAACTGGAGTTTGTGGCTCTTCATCTTCTGATTCATCTTCTGTTGTAGTGTCTGATTCTTCCTCCTTTAGCTCAAACTCTATCTTCTCAGGTTCCTTTGATGGGATGGCATGTTTAATATCATTTTTCACCTCTCTGAACACCACATCTCAATTATACGCAACCTTCCTTGTTATTGGGTTCCAAAGCTTATAACCCTTTAAACCATCCTTATACCCAATAAAGATGCAATTTTTAGATTTACTATCCAACTTTGTTATTTTCTCCTTTGGAACATGTACATATGCATCACATCCAAATACCCTAAGATTTGAAAGAGAGGGTTTCTTACCAGTCCATACCTCTTGTGGAGTCTTATCCTCTAATGCTAATGAAGGTGATACGTTGACCAAGTAACATGCTGTCTCCTCTGCCTCTACCCAAAATTATTGTCCTAACCCAGCACCACTAAGCATGCTTCTTACCCTTTCCATCAACGCCTTGTTCATTCTTTATGCAACTCCATTTATCTCATGTGTGTATGGAGTAGTCTTCTGTCATGCTATACCACACTTCTTACAGAATTCTTCAAATTCCTTGCTACAAAACTCTCCACTGTTATCTGTCCTCAACACCTTTAACTTCTTCTTTGTATGGTTTTCCACCGGAGACTTAAATTCTTTAAACCTGTCAAAGACTTTAGATTTATTCTTGAGGAAATATATCCATGTATTCCTTGAGAAGTCATCTATAAATGATACATAGTACACAAACTTACCCAATGATGGAACCTTCATAGGTCTAAACTCATCACTGTGCAGAAGCTCTAATATTTGTTTCACCCTCTTACCACCAAAGGGGAAACTCACCTGATTCTACTTCCCACATACACAATTTTCACAGAAATCAAAATCTAGAGAGCTATTAGTCAAACCTTCTACCGTAGCTTTACCATGAAGTATTTGGAGGCCCTTCTCTCCAATATGTCCAAGCCTTTGATGCCATAGCATGGTCTTTTCTCTGGAGACCACTAGATTTTCTGCTCCACTTTCAAGAACCACAGAACTATTTCACCCATCAATAATAGTACTACCTTGCAATTTGTATGGATTTCCAATCCAAACTCCCCGCATCAATACCAGTGCTCCCAGAACCATCTTACAGGTATCTTTCTCGAACATTGTTTTTACACCTGCATCATCCAACTTGCTTATAGAAATTAGATTTCTGGCTAATGCAGGAATATGCAAAACACCTGGAAGTGTTCTAATCCTTCCACCTTGCAACTTCAACTTGACTTTTCCACGACCAACAATTCTAGCCTTCCTGTCATCCCCCAAGAAGACATCACCACCATCATATTTCTCATACTTACAGAACCACTCTCTATGGGAAGTGAAGTTAAAGGATGCACCTGAGTCAATCAACCATGCCTCATGATCTACATGTGTACTTGAAGAAGCCAAGTACAGATCCCCACCTTCATCTGAGGTGGTTTTCCCTCTCAGAGGAGCTCATCATATCCCTTTCCTTTGTCAGGAGCTTTAGATTTACAATCCCTTTTGTAGTGCCCTTCCTTTCCGCATTTCCAACACACCACCTTTACAGGTTTTCTTGGAGATTTAGATCTCCCTCTAGATTTGGATCTCCCACTCAATGACTTACTTTTGTTTCTATTATGGGACTGTCCTCGTACAGACAATGCATCACCATTCTAGCTCTCCATATTTTTCCATCTCACTCCTCCGTCAGCAAGGATGAGACTATTTCATCAAACTACAAGGCAGTTGTATTGCTACCTATTGCAATAACCAGACTATCCCGCGAATCTGGTAGAGAACACAACAAACCAATGCACTTATCTTCATCTGAAATCTTAAAATCAATAGACAACAACTGACTTACCATAGTATTAAAGGCATTCAAATGCTTTGTCACCGAGTCTCCATCTTTCATCCTCAAGTTATACATCTTTTTCCGTAGGAACAATTTATTCACCATAGACTTAGATTGTTACAAAGTTCCTAACTTGTCCCACAAAGCCTTCACCGTAGCTTCCCCTGATACATTCAACAATACTAAATCTAAGACACACAATCTTATTTTGCTCTTTGCCTTCCAATCCAACTTCTTCCATTCTTCATCGAACACTCCCATTAGTTTAGTACCCAGATCTACCATGGTCCACTGATCTTTATCCACCAACAAATCCTCCATTTTGAGTTTCCACAACTCAAAACTCTGACCATTAAATTTCTCAATTTCTATCTTTCCACTACTTGCCATCTTCTTTCGCCACCAGAATTGATCCCGTAGATATCCCACTGAACAGGGTGTACAATAGGCCTGAGCGAAACCCCTCGCAACAAAGGCATTCCCTTGAAGCCAAAATAGCTCTGATACCAAATGTAGGTTTTAACCCTATACATAAATTACCTGCATATGAATTCTAAGAACAGAAAATAAACAATGCAAGAGCATAGCACATAAAACACATATACATGAATATTTTCCCCTAGATACCAAAACCAGGTCTACCAGCTTGATTTTTCATTATGTTCCTTTCAATGTTACAATACATATTTATACATGCTGAAGCATCCAATATCATGGACCAAAAACCATTGTGCCCAAAACCATGTGTGTAAACCATGCAAAAAACCCCGTAGAGGGGGGCTACCCACCCCACTCAAACCCCTTGGACAGGGGGGGCTGTCGCCCTCCCTGTGACCCCCCCACTGCATAATCGACACAATGAAGGGGGGGTTCCACCCCCCCTCTAATCCCCCGATTAACTAGGGAGGATAGTCGTGGAAAGAATATAACACAGCCCAACACATCTATCTAGTGATATAAGTTTCCATAATTTTAGCTATACCTATTCTACCTTGTTTGAGGACTAAACTTCCCTTTTCTTTCTACACATGATTTAGTCCTTTAGCCTTCAATACCTTTTCCATAAAATTGTTTTTCTCTAGTTAGCATAGAGAAAATAAGTTGTCAAATGAGATAACCTTCTTATCCCATGGATATTTGTTACATTGATTAGTTGTTAATGTATTATGGTTATATTCCTTTCTAGGTCTTGTAGATGGAAGATATCCTACATCCTTTGATATCCTTTACTTTCATGTAGATCAGATTTCATGTGACCTTCTTCATTGCATATTTATAGAATGAGTTTATCATCTACATAACTTTGATGTCTCCAATATTTCTATGTGAGGGGATGTTGGCTATGTGGGGCGTGACCCAGGTTCAACATTAGTTAGCCAAAAAAATACCTACACTACTATTCCTTTCGACATCAGCCTGCAGAGCGTGGATCGAAGCCTCACCCGAAGTAGTATGCGGGGATGATGGAACCAAGTTTCTGCACCCTGAGATGGTCGTGATCTCGGTTTATACCCTCTGTTCCTACTTTCGTACAGGCCGCTAAGCTCTCGGGCTCTATCAATCTAGCCTTTTACTCCACCCTTCAATACCTTCGCGAAGGAGTACGATTGACCTTTGCGCAGCCCTAGCCTACGGTCCAGGTATTTTCACACTGCTATGACAGTAAACTGTTATAGATTCCTAAGTTATCTTAAGTGTTTTACTTGTCTTACTAAACAATCACAGTTAGCGCCGCTTAAACTAAGATTCTCACCTGCGTTCAATTAACCAACGTAACATACATTCGTGCATCACATAAGCATTATAAATGAAATCCATACACAATATGACAAGATGCATTAACAGGAAGTAAATACACAAAATTGCAAAATACTTCTCTTTATTGATATCTTCATATTATTACAGAATCTATCTGCTCTACACACACAACTGTAGGGGTCTGCGCACTCAACTGTGGAATTCTACGCTAGGCCTCTGTGCACTCAGTTGCAGAGCCTTTACCTACGTTAAGACCCAAAATTTAGACTTCTCTACCAAGACTCCAAGCCCGATCTTCTACTCCCAAAAACTTATGACTACTTAGAGCTTACTTACTTAGCTCTTTTTATACAATCCCATGGTCTAAAACCATGCGTAGATCTTTACAACCAACTTTACACTTTACAAAAAAAGGGCAGACAACCCTTTATGACTCATGACACCTTCACGCTCCGCGACCACAAAATGTGGAGACTTTACAAATTTATTACAAAACTTGACCGAAAACATGGCTTTTAGCCCCAAAACTATCCTTGGGGCATCCAATTCCCAACAGGCCCCCAACAAAAACATCTTATTTCGTCCTCAAGTCCCTCTGTGAGCGCCTACAGTGCTTTGTGCAGCCACTTACTTCGGCAGTGCACTGTGCGGCCACCTGCTTTGCTTCTTCAATCATCTGCTTAGTCACTGCTCCTGAACTGTGAGCCTGAAGCTTTTGCTGAGTTACTTGTAGAGTCACAAGCTTTCCTTCAATAAAGGTTGTAACCACATAAGCCTCATCCAACCAAGGCTTCAGTTGCGCCTTCAGCATTACCTCCTTGTGTTGCGCTGCATCTGCTTGTTCTTTCAACTACTTGGCCTCCTGCAGCTTTTCTAGTTTCTGTGTGAGCACAATGGTTTGCGCTATGTCTTTGACCTCGTCATAGTCATGCTACAATTCTTTGTTGAAAATAGCAACAAGAAATTCTAAAAATAACATTGCTATAAATAGCATTTCAGGATATACTCCAACTTTGTTGGAAATAGCAAAAAATAAAAATCCTAAAAATAGCATTTCTATAAATAGCATTTCGGGATATATTTTAATTTTGGTTTTTCCTTGAATCAAAATTGAGAATTAAATTCGAATTTAGTCTCACTAGCTATTTTAAAAATAATTAATTAATTCATCTTGAGTTAATTACTTGGAGAAATTCAAATATGAAGTCTTTGTGAAGACATGCAATAGTTTTCCCTTTGATTGAGGAAGTTATCCCTTAATTAAGGAGATAAGGATGAGTTGTATTTGAGTTGTAATTAGTTAGCTCAGTTAACTAAGTTAAGTCCAGCTAAATTAGTTCCAAACAATTTGTGGAACTAATTGTGAGTTCAATCAGTTAATGCATGCATGCATGCAACTAGTGTTCTCTAGATAACTGAATATTCTCTCATAAATAACCAATGCGTGCCATTTCAGACAGAGACTCAGTTGAGAATAAATACAAGGAAATTGTACTATCAGTTGGAGGAATTTTCCTATAAAGGAAACTGATCCATGCAGAAGGAATTATCTCCTTCAGGATTGCGTAGTTATTTTAGAGGTCAGTGTTGTGTGTGAGGTGAGATTCACACAGGTTGCAGCTGGAGGACCCAGGAGAAACTGCACAAGGAAATAGGAGGCTTGGAGGACTGAAGGAAGGCATATTTGTTGTCTATTCTGTCTATGAGCAGCAGTGAGGGATTGTACTGAGAGCTGGATAGCTTGTGAGCTAAAGCTTTGTCTAATCTTGAGATATTTCCACTTGTATGATAATATAGATAATGGGGTTTTTAGCTAAGGCTTTCCCTACAGTATTCTTCTGTGTTTCATGTGTGAATGATTCTTCTTCTCTGTTATATAATTTTTGTTTGATCTTGCTCAAAATCTATTAAGCTTCTGCAAGTTTGTTAGTAGAAGCAGATTGAGTATTTTTCTTTAGTAGATTGCATAATCAGATTAATCTATAGTTTCTCTACAAGATGTGTAGAGAGCAAAATTTATACATGGTCTCAGAGCAAGTTTTTATAGGAAAGTTCTATAGTTTAGCGAGGCAAATGTTATCATAGCTGTGAATAGTTTACTGAGAAGAATTCGAAGCTTGAAGTTCAGGGTTGCAAGTGCAAACCGAATTCACAAGATGGGACATTATGCAACTAATTTCCCATTGAAGATGTCCAAGAAGGGATCCTTGAAAGGATCAAAGGGTGAAGCATTAGCCTCTCAGTTCGAAATGGACTTTACCCTCTTCACATGCATGGTGTCATCGATGATGGGTTGTGTTTGGTATATTGACAATGGAGCCTCATTCCACATGACCGGTGAGAAAAGTTTATTTAGTACCTTGGAGGAGAAGGACCTCCAAGTGCACATAGAGATGGGCGATGATGGAAAGTACCATGTTTCAGGTCAAGGTATGGTTGTGTTTCAGAGGGAGCATGGAGCTCCTCTCACCCTAACTGATGTGAAGTATGTGCCAAGACTGAAAAAGAACTTGGTATCGGTCATGATGTTGGAGGACAAAGGCTACGATGTTGTGTTCAGTAAAGGAAATGCGTTCCTGAGACACATAGCCACTGGTTAGACCAAGAGGATTGGGATTCGAGTGAAGAATATCTACAAGTTGGAGGGATATGATTGTGTTGCATTGAGTTCCAAAGAAAAATTGGTGCAAAGCCAGGATATTGGTGAGCTATGGCATAGAAGGTTGGGCCACTTGCATCATGGGGCCTTGAAGATAATGCAGCAGATTTCTACCGGACTTCCCAAAGGTAAACTTGAGCAAGTGGACACATGCCAAGGTTGTACCTTAGGTAAGTATGCAAAATATTCCTTTCAGGATCGAGACAGTCGAGCTGAAGCAATATTGAAGCGAGTTCATACAGATGTGTGTGGACCATTCTTGACAGCCTCCACTGCTAAACAAAGGTACTATGTTATTTTCATTGATGATTTTTCTCGTAGATGCTGGATCTATTCCATGCAGAAGAAGGAGAAAACTTTCTCAAGGTATTGTGAGTTCAAAGCCTTGCTTGAGAAAGAATCAGGAAAGAAGATCAGGGCCTTGCGAAGCGACAATGGTGGAGAGTATGTCTCTGAAGAGTTTAAGAACTTTTGTGCTTCAGAAGGAATTAAACGAGAGTTGACAACACCCAATAACCCATAGCAGAATGGGGTGGCTGATAGGAAGAACAAAGCGATTGTGGGAGAAGCTCGGGTGATGCTACATGACCAAGGCCTACCACTTCATTTATGGGCTGTGGCATGCAACACAATGGTTTACTACTAGAACAGAAGCCCACATCACATACTTAGGATGAAGACACCAAAGGAAGCTTTCTCCAGGAAGAGCCCAGATGTGAGTCACTTCAGGATCTTTGGCTCATCGGTTTATTGCCATGTGACCAAAGATGGCCAGAAGAAACTTGAGCTAACAGCTAAGTTGGGGATACTTGTGGGGTACACGGATACACCCCACAATTATTGGGTGTTCTTGCCTACCAGTCAGAGGACAATGGTACACAGAGATCTAATGCTTGATGAGCAGAAGGCCATGCAAGTTTCCCTTGAGAGGGAGCTCAAGTTGCATGCAGAGGAGGAACTTTTGGTTCCTAAGGAAGAGGAACCTTAGACTGATGAAAAGCAACCACATGCAGAGGTTCCAGGAGTGGAGACATCCACTCATGCAGAGTCTTCCAGAGATGGGTGGAAACGCACAAGGGAAGCTGACAGATTGTTGATGGATGTGAGAGAGAATGTGGAAGGTCCATCTTCTCAGCACATGCAGAGGAGGTCACCTAAGTGGTACACTGGTTACATGGCCCTTGTTGGGGAATGTGTAGAGACCGAACCATCTTCCTTTGAGGAAGAAGTGCATCAACCAATTTGGGTTGATGCTATGGTGGAGGAGTATGACTCCATAGTTCGCAACAATGTTTGGGATGTGGTTCCAAGGCTGAAGAACAAGTTAGTTGTGAGTTCCCATTGGCTTTACAAGGTAAAGCATATTGTTGATGGTATTGTGGAGAAACATAAGGCAAGGTTTGTTGCCCATGGTTTCTCACATGTCGAGGGGATCGGCTATGATGAGACTTTTTCTCCTGTAGCAAGGTACTCATCTATCAGATCGATGTTGGCATTATCAGCATAAATGGGTTGGAAGATCCATAAGATGGATGTGAAGACTGCATTCCTCAATGGAAAGATTAAGGAAGAGGTGTACATGGAGTAGTCGGAAGGATTTGAGACGTTTGATCGTGAGTTGCATGTGTGCCGATTCAAGAGAGCTTTGTATGGGCTGAAGAAAGAACCTCATGCTTGGTACACCAGGATCGACAACTACTTCACTGGGTTGGGCTTCATAAAGAGTGAAGTAGATGCGAACCTGTACCACTTCATGGTGTAAGGTAAGCAGTTGATCATTGTTCTTTATGTTGATGATCTGATATTGACAGGCGATGATCAGTTGATCATGTATTGCAAGGAGGACCTTGCAAGAGAGTTCGAGATGAAAGACATGGGTCTCATGCACTAATTTCTAGGCATGGAAATGTGGCAGAAGGGTGAGGAAGTGTTTGTGTCTCAAGGCAAGTATGCCAACAAGATACTCAGGAGATTCCAGATGGAGAAGTGCAAACCCATGCAGACTCCTCTAGCAGGTAACTGGAGGAAGGAGGATGGTACTTTAGGTGAGGTAGTAGAGGCTACTGTGTATCAGCAACTTGTGGGTTCACTGATGTACTTAGTGAACACATGACCAGATTTATGCTTTGCGGTGAACCAGCTGAGTCATGCTATGGTTCAGCCTACCAAACTATTTGGAAGGCAACGAAGCATGTTTCGAGATACCTCAAAGGCAAATCTTAGTTTGGATTATGGTATAGATAGTCAGAGGGAGTGAAGCTACAAGGATTCACAAATGAAGATTGGGCAAGGAGTCCATTAGATCGGAAGAGCACATCAGGAGGAATTTTCAACCTTGGTTCAGTTGCAGTTTCTTGGTACAACAATGAACAGAGGTTAGTTGCACTTAGCTCAGCAAAGGCTGAATACATGGCTGCAAGTCAGGCAACATGTGAGGCCATTTGGATGCGGAAAATTCTAGTTGGCTTTTTTTATCAGAGGATGGATCCAATTGTGATTTATTGTGATAATCAAAGTTGTATCAAACTCTCTGAGAATCTAGTATTTCATGGCAGGTCCAAGCACATAGACATTTGGTATCATCATCTCAAATATTGTGTGGCGAGGAGGATCATGTTGTTGCGGTATGTTTCGACTGAGGAGCAAGATGCTAACACTTTGACTAAGGCATTGTCAAAGTGTATATTCAAGTTCCACAGAGATAGGATCAGGGTGACAAATAATCCCTTTCTTGTTGAGAGGGAGTGTTGAAAATAGCAACAAGAAATGCTAAAAACAACATTGCTATAAATATAATTTCAGGATATACTTCAATTTTTTGGAAATAGCAAAGAATAGAAATGATAAAAATAACATTGCTATAAATAGCATTTCGGGATATATTCCAATTTTGATTTGTCCTTGAATCAAAATTGAGAATTAAAATTCGAATTTAGTCTCACTAGCTGTTTGAAAAATAATTAATTAATTCATCTTCAGTTAATTAGTTGGATAAGTTTAAACATGAAGTCTTTGTGAAGACATGCAACAGTTTCCCCTTTGATTGAAGAAGTTATCCCTTAATTAAGGAGATAAGGATGAGTTGTATTTGAGCTGTAATTAGTTAGCTCAGTTAACTAAGTTAAGTCTAGTTAAATTAGTTCCAAATAGTTTGTGGAACTAATTGTGAGTTTAGTCAGTTAATGCATGCATGCATGCAACTAGTGTTCTCCAAATAATTGAATATTCTCTTATAAATAACCAATGCATGTTAGTTCAAACAGAGACCCAGTTGAGATTAAAGACAAGGACATTGTACTGCTAGTTGGAGGAATTTTCCTATAAAGGTAACTCATCCATGTAGAAGGAATTATCTCCTTTAGGATTGTGTAGTTATTTCAGAGGTCAGTGTTGTGTGTGAGGTGAGATTCACACAGGTTGCATCTGCAGAACCCAGGAGAAATTGTGCAAGGAAATAGGAGGATTAGAGGGCTGAAGGAAGGCATATGTGTTGTTTATTTTGTCTATGAGAAGTAGTGAGGGATTGTACTTAGAGATGGATAGATTGTAAGCTAAAGCTTTGTGTAATCCTAAGATATTTCCACTTGTATGATAATATAGATAGCGGGGTTTTTAGTTGAGGCTTTCCCCAAAGTAATCTTCTGCGTTTCATGTGTGAATGATTCTTCTCCTCTGTTATATGAGTTCTATTTGATCTTGCTCAAAATCCATTAAGCTTCCGCAAGTTTGTTAGTAGAAGTAGATTGAGTATTTTTCTTTAGTACATTGCATAATCACATTAATCTACAGTTTCTCTACAAGATGTGTAGAGAGAAAAATTTATACATTCTCGTGCTTCTGTCTCTAGTCGTTGTACATTAAGGTCCTTCTGCAAGTTCGTCAGGACCTCGAATGATTGTTCAAAAAGTTGTGTGTAGTTTGCTACTGCGTTGTCGACCGCCGCTATTGCTTTTGTGACAGTAGTTGCACATTGTTGCTTTACTTCTAGTGGTGTTGAAGGTTGGGCCTTCAACTGTAGTTAGGTGATCTATAGTTTCAACTCCAGCTGAACCCTAGCCATCTCTGTGCAAGTGTCATGCACCCCTATACCCAGCTTGCGGATGCACAACTCGACCAGTTATTCCTCTGGAATGGGTGACTCTGGGACCATTCGAAAGGCCTCCTCCATGACCTAAATTATATGCTCATTCTGGTCAGTTACCTTGGTCACGGTAGCAATAGCAGAGTCTCTCTGTAGTGCCATTTGTTCGTTATTATTCCTCTACTTGTTGATCACTTGTAGGGTGCAGTGCTCGCAGGCCCTTAGCTCTGTGATCACTCCATCCTGCAATAGGTGGAGCACCTCGCTAGGGAGCACTGCCAAATTTAACCCCACTCCCTTGAGGGCACTAACAATAGGCTTGTCAGCTTCATTCTCCATGGTCAGTGCTCCATTGGGCAACACTATCACATTAGATACCTTCACGCGTAGCATCTCGATAGCTTCTAAAGTCCTAATAGGAAGGTTGGTGGACACCATGCCAACCTATGACGCGCGGGTCTACTACTCCTTCAAACCTGTCTGTATGGCGCCCAATATTAGTTGTTATTGTCGCTCAAACTATTGTAGGGAATCTGCGGTGACATCCTGCACCGTGTCTCCAATGTCATGCAAGTCGCCCTCTGTGAGGGTGATTGGGTCCAACGACATCTTAGTGGCCTTGGATTTATTCCTCAACCCTCCTTTCTCTTGCTCCCTTGGATGCTTGATGTGGGCGGATGTCGCTTGCGAGTCTGTGCCATGTTGCTCTGTCTACTCATCCGTCTCTTCCTTTTTCTTGGGCAAACGTGACCTCACGCCTTTGTTAGACCCCACTCTAGTCCACCTATTTGCTTCTCCGACTACTGAGCACATTTCCCTCCACCTGAGCCTTGTTAGTGGCATCCTTCTTCCTCTTCTCAGACAACTACGCCATCTTGAGCTTGGCCTTCTTCTTCTTGCACTGCGTAGAGGACTTGCTCGCTCCCACCACCAAGTCTAATGTAGTGTGCCACTTTGTTGACCAATGATCAAGCACTGCATCAATTGCATCATCTGCTTCCAAGTAAGGCAAGTCATACCATGTCTGAACAAGGTCGTTTCACTCCTTGATCGACACATGGTGAAAATCTGCCTTGAACTCTGCATAGCCGTAGTGGTTGGAAAACACATTTGGTGACAACTGTTGTTTGTGATTGATAGCCATGTGAATGTTCATCTTGATCAAGATGTGAAATATCTTGTTATCCTTGATGCATTATTCATCCTTGGTCACCCACAATGAAGTGTACTTCACAACTTCTGGTAAGTCCTACGCGACCAAGGGGAATTGGCTATCCTCTAGTAGCTCCCATTCTACTAGGACAATAGACAGCAACAACTATGTGTAGTGGAATGTCTTGCTGAGCTCCTTTGCCTTGCGGTAGTTCACAAGGAACTCACTGTAGAGATAGTGTACCCAATTGAACTAGACTCCTCTGGCACACTGGGCTGCTAGCATGGCGATAGGTACAAGCACCTCATTGGCGCAACACTTCCTCATCACCTTTCTGGCCAAAATCTGTGTGGCCACCTTTACTGCAAGGTCATAGTTACTTGATATGACATATTCACGGGGATTCTTGATAAGCTTAAATTTCTGCTTCATGGCCTCTGCGAGGGCCTGCTCACCACCTTTTTCTACCAAACATCATGGCCAGATTTTCACCTGTATAGGGCAACCACGTGATCCTGTGGATCAATCTATCAGTCATGGGTATTAGCTCCTCCAACCACAGACACGCATCATGCACCAAACATAGCAATTGCTTGATGACCAATACTATAATCGGGGTGTGGTTGTAGTGCAGCACCCATAATAGGTTGAGCAGACCTACCTTATCTACTCGCCTGAGCCATTTCTATGGCTCCAATGCGGTCATCCTGTTGGTTGTATCAATAATGTGACGCATTAGCTACTCAGTCGCCAAGTGTGGGAACTTCTCATGCTCAGCTAATTCCCAGTATTCCAGCTTTAATAGAGGAACCCGCCCTAAGCATGGTCCTTCAAAAACAATCTCATCCGGCAACAGAGGGTTTTGTAGGGGGACCTTGCTTTTGTTGATATCTTTTGGCACCTTGGTCTTTCCCCTGTGCAAAGGGACATACTCAGGTAATCGAGTGACAGGGTCATCACCCTCGACTTCAACTTCCTCCATGTCTATCCCCACGTCGTCATCATCCATCGCGATATCTTCAATTTCTTCCTCCTCCAATTCTAGATTGATGGATTTGCCCTTTTCTTATACGGTGGGCTTTTCCTTTGGTGGGTTTCTTCTCAGCGATGCACACACTGGTATTACAGGTTGCTTGCCTTTCTTATCCTTCGTGCTCTCCTTGGTTGGGGTCGGTTTTGGTCTTGGTGTTCGTGGTGATTTGGGAACTTCCGCTAATACTTTAGCAACCTTTGGAGTAGCTTCCACTGCCTCCATAACAACTTCCGACACAACCTCCTCAGCTGTCACTGCTTTGGCATCCATAACTTCGGTAGGTTTTGACATAATGATATTCAAAAGTTCTCGTGTCACCTTTGGTAATTGCTCAAATGCCAAACTCGCTATCAGAGCTTCAAATAATTCTTGGTTCATGTGCACTTGAGAGCTCAACAACTCAATTCTCAATATGCCAAGTGTTTTTCGTTATGCAGCCACCTATAATTTATAGGGCATTTTGAATTCAAATACGACCGTTCCTGTTATGCTTCTTTACCTGCAAAGCAATACCGAACCAAGAATATGCGCGGAAAAATACCGAGAACACAGAATAAGTTAAGAAAATATACCCAGAACATAGAATAGCAAAGATTTTATTACTCAAAGAGAAATGTTCACAGGCCTCTTCGAGGGGGCAACCTCCAATAGAGTAGAGCTCGATTACAAAACAAGACACGATGCTCCTCGCAGGGAGTCTCTATCCTTTATATATGACTCCTATATGCAATACCACGGGCCAATACCGTGGGTTTTATTAATACCATCTATCTAATACTACCGCCCATTTAACCTTTACAACTAATTGTGGTCCCATTTGCAACTAACTGGGTTAACCACTTCAAATATTAATATGGGCTTTATTGACTCTTGACTATGACGTGATCCCATGACATGAATAAGGGGGTTAGGGTGGGACCCTAACAGGAACAGTAAAAACCAAAGCGCTGTCCCTTTTAGAAAAGGAACAACAAAAATCACAAGTGTTGTTCCTTTTGAAAAAGGAACAACAAAAACACAAAGTGCTGTCCCTTTTAGAAAAGGAACAACAAAAAACCAAAAGTGCTATTCATTTTGAAAAAAAGGACAACAAAAGTAACAAAACCTGTTGCAAAGATATGTACAAAAATAATTCAAGAAGTTATGTACAAATTGTAAGGAAAAGTAAATTTCTTAGTGAGTTACAGGTGAGGAAGACTTGTCTTCCTCCCCTAAGATCTCCATGTCTTAATATTGGCGTAGCTGTTGGCAGAAGGACTCCCGAGTAAGTGGTTTGCGATAGAGACGGACTCGATGACCATTTGCCTTAAAGGTATATCCAGAACCATCAATAGTAATCAGGGTAAGGGTACCATTGTCATGTACTTTTTGGATTTCATATGGTCCCAGCCAATGAGTCTAGAGTTTCCCGGGGAAGTTCTGAAACCTGGAGTCATATAAAAGAGTCCAGTCTCATTCGTGGAAGACTTTATTTTTAATGAGAGCATCATGCCATTTAGCTATCTGCTGTTGTATCAGGGTAGTGCGTTGAAGTGCAGAGAGCCTAATTTCATCCAGCTCATTGATCTATTGTAGTCAATTAGTCTATGCCTCAGTTAGGTCTAAACCAACTTCTTGTGTTGTTCGTAATGTCTGGATTTCAAATTCTATAGGAAAAATAGGTTGTTTTCTGAACATTAGCTGGTAAGAAGAGTAACCAGTGGTGCTTCTCCATGTTGTTCTATAAGCCCACAGTGCTTCAGGTAGCCTGACAACCCAATCTCGTTTATGTGATGCAACTGTTTTTGTTAAAATTGTTTCTATTATCTTATTGCTGCTTTTTACTTGCCCATTTTCCTGTGGGTGATATGGGGTGGTAATTTTATGCCGGACATGATAGTTGTTGAGTGTTGCAGCTATTCTGTTCCCAGCAAACTGTGGCCCTCCATCTATAATTATCTCTCTAGGGAGGCCATAGCATACAAATAGATGGAGCAGGAACTGTATAACAGATTCTTCTGTAGCTCTGGGCAAGGCCTCTGCTTCAACCCACTTGGTGACATATTCTGTTGCCACCAAAATGTATGTTTTCTGGTTTGATGGTGGGTTGATTGGTCCCACGAAATCAAGAGCCCAACGCTCAAATGGTTCGATGACTAGCTGTGGTTTCAAAGGCATCTCATCCGACTGACTAGGGTGTCCCGCTCTCTGGCAACTGTCACATGCTTGGACAAATTTATTTGCGTTTTTGAAAATTGTGGGCCAATAATACCCTGTGTGTAATACTTTATGTGCAGTCCTGCGATCAACGAAATGTCCACCACACGGTTGGTCATGGCAGGCTTTCAATATGTCAAAAATTTCGTCCCGTCGAACGCATCTCCTGATTTGCATGTCTGCCCCTGTGTGAAACAAATAGCCCCCAATCCAGGAAAATTTGGTACTTCGCTGAACAATCTGTTTTCGCTCATTAGGGGTTAGATGCTTTGGTAACTTACCTACTGCTAGGTAATTGGCAACATTAGCATACCAGGGTGTTTGAACAACAACGACAAAGAGATGCTCATCTAGAAATTGATCTTCAACTGCTGCTTTTGCAGTAACTGGTTTTGGCATTCTTGAGAGGAAATCAGCTACCGGGTTTTCTTTCCCGGGTCGATCCTTGATTGTAATATCAAATTCCTACAATAAAATCAGCCATCTAGTTATTCTGCCATTGGTGATAGGTTTGTTTGCTAAATATTTTATAACAGAATGATCTGTGTACAAGATAACAAGATATCCAGTAATGTAATGTCTGAATTTATTGACAACATGTATAACAGCTAGAAATTCTTTTTCAGTGACAGTATAATTTAATTCAGCAGGGGATAGATTTTTGTTAATGTAATAAATTGCATATGGTTTTCTATCCTCCTCTTGTCCAAGGACCGCTCCAATGGCTGTGTCCGAGGCATCAGATGATATCTGGAATGGAAAATCCCAATTCGGTCCTCAAAGGACTGGGGCTATAGATACAAGCTTCTTCAGATTGTTGAAGGCACGTTCACATTTCTATGTCCAAAGAAAATCGACGTTACCAGTTAGTGCATACAAGGGTGCATCAATACGTGAATAATGTTCTATAAACCTTCTGTAGTAACCAGAGAATCCAAGAAAGCTACGTACCTTTGTTTGAGTAGTAGGAGTAGGAATAGACAAAAGTATTTGGATTTTGGCTGGGTCTACCTGAATGCCAGCTGCAGAAATATAGTATCCTAAAATAAGTCCTTCCGTCATCATCATATAACATTTTTCATGGCTTAAGAAAAGCCTGGTAGCTATGCAACGTTGTAGGACTTTTTCTAGTGTGTCCAATGCTGGATCAAACTCATCTCCGTATGGAGTAAAGTCGTCCATATATACTTCCAGTCCTTTATTTATTAGATCTGTAAAAATGCTAAGGATAGCCCTTTGGAATGTGGCAGGGGCATTGCATAAGCCAAAAGGTAAAACTCGGTAGGCGAATGTTCCCCAATGACAAGTAAAAGTAGTTTTGTCCTGATCTTCAAGGGCAATCTATATTTGGTTATACCCATTGAAGCCAACGAGGAAAGAAAATAATTTATTCTCCGCCAAAGTGTCCAATACTTGGTCAATGAATGGGAGAGGAAAGTGATCTTTTTGTGTTTCTTTATTTAGCTCCCTGTAGTCCACGCAGATTCTCCACTTCCGATTCTTTTTCGGTACCACCACAAGCGGGAGACCCATTTACTATCAGAGATAGGGTAGATGAAGTTAACATCTAAAAG
>APFE031605943.1:26562-42933 GCA_000404065.3 Pinus taeda | reverse complement strand
TTGGCTGCGCTGGGGGATATAGTACTAAATTCTTGATATCTGCCCCCTTGGTTATGATCATGTTCCCTTGCCGACAGCTGATATAGGCATCAATGGTAGCGAGCTAAGGTCTTCCTAAGATCAATGGATGTCCATCAAGTCGGGTTTTAGGATTTATTATCAGAAAATCGGTTGGGTATTCCCAGGAGTCAACCGAGACCATGACATCATGTAGTATGCCTTCCGGCCTAACCACAGATCGATCAGCCAATTCTAACAAAGTGGAGGTGGGTTCTGCAGATGTAATGCCTAGCTTTTGGCAAGTAGCGGTTGTCAATATATTGATTGCAGCTCCAAGATCAACTAAGGCATTGGGCAAGGTTTGACCTTAAATTTGAACAGTTACTATTGGGTTTCCTGGATCTTCGTACTTAATGGGTGTTTCCTTTCCTGCTAATAGGTCAGATAAAGTGCCGACTACTTGAACTCTTGGATTATTTATTATATTCCTCCTTGGTCTTTTTATGCACAATTCTTTAATAGTTTTTGCGTATATCGGGATGTCTTGAATGGCTTGGAGGAATGGAATTTTTATGTATAAATTTTGTAATTCTCCCAGAATGTCAAAATTAGGTTGTTGTATAGGTCGAGGTATGACTAATCATTCTGGGAACGAGGGAGAGGATGTGGTTGCTTGATTATGAGTTTGTTATCTATTAACATCCTCCTCTTGTGACAGATGTTCTCTAGGTAACTGATCTTCAATCTGAACTGTTTTATTTCCCTCAGTTTGAATGATACGCCCAGATCTTAGCTGAAAATCATTGCACTCCCTCAGATCGGGTCCTTCTTCTGGTGTTTCTAAAATTTGGAGAGCTTGGACCGGTCTATTATTTGGATTGGGATTGGGCTGGGCTGGGAGTTGAGGTCTCATATTAGATTGGGGATTTTGCTGTAAAGCTGGCAGTGTAGGTTGAGGGAGAGGAATATTTGCTACTGGCTGCTGTGTTGGTCTCCGCCAGTTAGTCTGCCAGGCTGAGCTTTGTGAAGTGGGGGGAGTCCATTGTGGTGGGTATGGGTTGCTTTGCCAGTATGGTGGGGGATAAGGAGGATTCGACCAACCAGATTGGCTTGTCTGATTTAGCCACGGGTTCGCAGAAGGATATGACTGTGGTGACCAGTTTGGAAATGGGGGCTGAAACTGACTTTGCCATGTATTATAGTGTTGAGTATTGTACTGCGGATACTGAAAAGGAGAAGCTGGGTCTGAAAACATACTAGTTTGTGGCGGCTGCCACTGACGACATTGGTTGAGTAAATATACTGCTTCTGGTTCTTCTTCTGTCTCCTTATATACCGCTTTCAGTCCAGGTAATGAGAGACAAATTTCTGTAGAGTGATCCCTTGTACAGATGGCGCATGTCTGGACTGTATCTAGTGGACACTCCTTATGGCTATGCTTCTTCCTCCATCTGGGGGAGAAGATTGCCAAATTCTGTTTTGCGTCCATTTGCTTTTGCTTGGCCTGCAAAACATCCAATTATGTAGTCAGTGTTCCTAGTATATCAGTTTTAAAATTTTCAAATAAATTTCCAATTTCCACACGCATTACTCCTTCTGATGGGATTTTGTTTTCTCTTGCAAACCGATCATGTTCTGCTGGTTTGATTCGTGTACTGCCTCTCGAACTCCTGATGCATAAATCAATTATGTCAGCAAACTTTCCTGATAAATATCCCCTTTCCCCATAATGTTTAATGTTTCGATCCATTGCTCTTTCATGCCCCTTATTAATGTTGTTTTCAACACGTTATCAGGCAAAGGCAGTGATGCATAGGGAGATCTTTGTAGATTATATTGGGAACGTTCCACATACTCATCTAATGTTTCGTTTGGTCTAGCTTTCATTTGGAATATTTCATCTTTTAGTTCTCTAGACCTGCAATAGTCTTGATATTTTTTTAAAAAAGGATTCTTTCATTTGTTCCCAGTTATTTATAACCCCACCACCTAATCCCATAAACCATCTTAAAGCAACCCCTTTCAGAGTAGAGGGGAACAGTTTTAGTTTCTGGGGGTCAGTGGTGAAATCATAGCCCCTGCACAGTACATCAAATTCAAATAAAAATGCATCTGGGTCCTCTGATGTAAGCCCGTGAAATGTAGGGATATGTTGAAGGGGGATTGCTTTCATGGGGGCATTTGCTGCAGAATCCACTATAGGGTATTGTAATGTAGAGGTTTGGGTGTTTGGCGGATTTTGAGCCATTGGGTCAAATATGTGCCAATAACCTTTCAGAATATATAAGAGGGTATTCCTAGGTTGAAAGGGAATGTCTTTGACAGGAACAGTTTTAATAGCACTTCCTCTATCTGGGATTTTTGTTTGAGGGGATTGGGTCCCTTCAATAATAATTTTTGCTGCACTCCCTTTGTTTGGGCTATTCAATGGCTGAGTTATCCTGAGAGGAGATCTCAGTTCCTCAGTCTCCTCTGTGTCCCCTTCACCTTCACAAAGATTACTGAAATTCCCTTCCTGCAATAGTTCTGGAATAAAATTTTCAATTTCTTGAAAGTCTTGTTCGTCAGTTTGACTATGCACCTCAGCAAAGGCTACAGATGGTGAACTTGTGGCCTGAAGGGAGCTAGTAGGCTGCTTGGAAATAACTTTCCTGGGTCCTACTGAAGGCTGAGATTCAGCTTTTTTATAGATTTCGTCTATGAAGATTGATCGACCAAGGGTCACCGGCCCCTTAGCTTTTCCTGGCTTTGGCAAAGGTTTGGAATTTTTCTCTGGCTTTTTCTGCTTAGTCATGCACTCAATTTAACTACTAAATCCTTCTTAAGCAGATAGCAGCAAATCTGCAAGAAAGCGGGCAAAGGAAAAGGGCTTTTACATGCTCCGTACGTAGGTTCTTACCTTCCGTTTTCAAAACCAAATTCTTCCCTAGCAGGTTCTTACACTACCCTTAAAAAAGAACAAATGGCTACACTCTTTCCCCGGCACGACGCCAAAATGTAGAGCTATAAAAAGGGTCTCTTTCACCTCTAGTTACCTCAAATTAATATGTCAATCTGGGAACGTCTTGCTATTTCAAAGAGTGTCACAGTCTGAGGCTTAGCATTTGTCAGAGTAATGCTCGTAGTACAACTGTTTAAAACTACAAGAGTAAATTGATGCGTGTCTACAACTTAACTACTTCAAAAGGCTAAATCACACAAAGCAATGCATCAGTCAAGGGTTTGGTAGCAATAACCCATCCCTTTCGCAACTGATGAGAACAAATAAGAGGTCTGGGAGCCAGGTAGCAGATGCCGATGCTCACTACAGCCTGAGATCGTTCTTAATAAATAAGAAATGAAACGGCAAGTAAAGAAAATGACAATGAAATAGAACATCGCATCAGTCAAAGGTTCGGTGGCAATAACCCATCCCTTTCGTAACTGATGAGAACAGATCAGAGGTCCGGGAGCCAGGTAGTAGATGCCAACGCTCACTATAGCCTGAGATCGTCCTTAATAAATAATAAATGAAACGACAAGTAAAGAAAACAGAAAATCAACAATCTTGAAATGGAACAACAATTGAAATGGAACATCAATTCAGAAATGGAACAACAATTCAGAAATAGAACAACAATTGAAACGGAACAGCAATTCAGAAATAGAACCGCAATTGAAATGGAACAACAATTCAAAAAAAAGCAGTAACCAAGCTCATCAATCTGTAACTCTATTTAATCACACCAATCCAAACATCAATCCTTCGCTCTTAAAGATGTACACATACTATGGAACAACACTACCTACGGATCCAAGATGGAACAATACTAAAAACCATATAAACACAACGTGCTTAATATGACTCTGTTATCGCTCTAAATAAAAGAATACGATTGCATCTCAAGACGAAAACAGTAACATTCAAGGATTCAATAATCTTGTGAAATAAGAACCTTCAAGATAAATGTTGTAATGCTAAGGCACAATCGCATAAAACTCTGTAATGGAATGACAGTATCTTGTAGAGATTAACCGTATTATATTTAAAGGATTGGTAACATGATGCAACGTCAATACAACACTTTTGTCTGCAGGAACATTAAATGAGTTAAACACAACAGAGCATGTAACATAAACGTTATAAAACACAACAGATTACCAGATCACGTCGATAAACAAACCACACAGAAACCACGCGTAATGGTACAAGAGAAAGTGTCCTCCGGGGCCGGGCCCTTAGCCTCCAGGGGTACACCGCTTAAGATTGATCCAGACTCAAAGATAAAAGAGTAACCAAGTCTGTATTAATGCATGAAGTAAAATTAAAGTAACTCAAGTCTTTAACAGAAGATAACAATCATAGCCTTGATCTTTCTCAAAAGAAATTACATAAAGTCATCCCCCTCTAGCCAACAACACTATCACTTATATAAGGATGATGACGGAGATATCTAGATGCAGAAATAGATAAAACAACGATCCCTCAGGATCTAAGATCCTAAAGTATTCGCAGAATCGTTAATCCTGAGTCACTTCTTTCCTTTTCTGTGCCGAGATGGTATCTCCACTTCCTTTCCTGGGTTGGTCCATTTTGATCTGGTTTGCACGCGGTCTCCTGTCGAAGGGATAGAAGTTAATTCATCTTTGTCTTTTCCTTTAGGATGGCCACTGTCTGTTTTTCCTCCTTCCTGTACATGGGAATGACAATTATCAGCGTTCTCTATTAATCTCACATGTTTCGTTATAATTCTTTATTATTGTCTAAGTTTCTAATGCAAAAAGGCTTATAAGTCCTAATAAAAAGATAGTAAAATAACCATCAAAACATACCTTCTTTGATACTCCACACTCACATCCAGATTTTCATCCCGTGCTAAGGAAAAAGGTAAAGGGGTCTCCTTCTCCTAGGTTGCAATTTCGATAACAAATGAATAAGTCTCCCTCACAGTTGTTGGCAGCCTTCACGCTTAGAGGATTAAGCCCTTGGTTCTAGCCCCCGATCATATGCGAAAAGTTACAAAAGGAGCTGAAAGAGTAGGGGCTAAGGGTAAAATTAAAGGAGCCCACCTATCTCATCCATTTTTAGTGTTCAAAGGCCCATGGATGAGAGATTTGGTTGTCACACTTCAGGGAGGTAATGATAGTGCAGGATAGAGGGAAGAATGGCGTGATGGGTTCACAATTAAGGCAAACAGTGACCAGGAACTGCTCAAGAGAGGATTAAACATGACTTAGTAGGAACACACCAAGACCAAAGGCTAGCAAAGAAGAGTGGCATGTACATATTTCCAGAAACCATCATTTTAGTTTTGATGGATTAATTTTGTTTTGTTGTTTTGATCACTTTATTGTTATTTTGTTTTTCTTTCAAGAAAGAAATCTCCCTACCGTAATAGTTAGAGGATTCACGCTGAGACACCCATCGATATAGATAGTTGTAACTTCAGTGTGAAAGATATTTTATGTAAATGATTTTCTTGCCCTCCCTCTCATTATAAAAGGGAGGAAGAAACATTGAAGAAAGGTTTTGAATTCTAGGAAAAAACTGCATGTACTTCTGAAGTCATATGGATTTCAGATCTATATCTTTTTTAATATGAATGAAACAGTGGTGATTCCCATGTTTGAGTATTGAATATGTTGTTTCTTTGTTAAAATTACATTATGTTTGCACTTCCTCTCTAATTTCAATAAATTGTAGCTGCCAGAAATATCTCTTATATTCTTACAGATTAATTAGTGTTAACTATTGCACTTCCTAAAATCATAGCACATCCACATGTCTATGTTTAGCTTAGATAAATATAGAACTCTTGATGTTTCAAGCTCTACCTGATGAGCTAGTAGTTTCCTTCTCTTCTTTCATTATTCTACAAAATATGATTAAATTGTAAGTCCTTGATTACTCGACCTCCACTAGTTTTTACCTTATTCTTGTGAGTTTTAAATGTGAAAGGATACCAGAAATACATGGATTATATCGTTGGATGAAGGAACCAACCCATTTTGTTATGTTTATATTTGTATATTTGTAATTACTCTATGTAGAAGATGCATATAATGCCTCTGGTTTCTTAAGGATAATATAAGACACATAGAATTTAGATGTGCCCAAGAACTAGTCTTGTAAGCAATCCAAGGCTATCTCTAGGAGCGAAAATCTTTTGGTGCCATTTCCGGGGAGCTTATTGAAAGATTTTTCCCTCAGGATATCACAAACTGAACACCCTTTTTGTAGGTGAGCGAAGTCTGTTCTGATTGCATTCATATCACCTTGGTGACTGCACACCCCCCTTATTATCATTCATAAGCCTACCTTTTAAAAGGCCTCATACTCACTCAGATACATACAAAAAAGAAAGCCCCATTTGTATATGATCTAGAAAATTTAATTTCCAAGAAAGTAGAGCAAGAGAAATCTCCCCTTGCTTGTACTACCATCTCATCAGCCTTTGCCACCTCTGTGTCCAATTCTCAGCCCACTGTTGCTCACTACTGAGGACTTACTCCTAAGTCCCTGACATACCCTGCTTATCCTCCAATCACTGTGGTCTTGACCCCAATTCCTCAAGCAAATTTTAATCCCCCTCCACCAATACAGATGGCTTTCCCAGGATTTTTTCTAAATAAGTATGCATCTCTTAATTTACCTCAGCCTATAAGTGCAATGCCATAGAACCATCTAAAGCAGCGACCTAGGTTGAATGAGGAAGATGATAACATGGAAAAGAGTCACATTGAAGCCTTCAATTCTTTTGCTCACATCCTTGATGTGGATCAGCTGGATGTGGTCACGAGACTTTTTGTACAAAGTCTCGAGGGAGAAGCCAAAAAATGATTCAAAGATCTACCTAATGCCTCCATACTACCTGGGAAGAACTAGAAAACACTTTCACCCAAAAATGGGGAGAAAAGAGGGATCATGAGTGTAGAAATTTTACCTATAGAACAAACCAATATATGCAATGTCTTAAGCATAATACTTGTTCTACTTCTACAAAACATTAAGTGGAAGCATAATCAAAATCATGAGCAACATCAAGTAGAAGCATGCATAATTGATAAAGATAAATAATCACACATAACACAAGATATATCCTGTGGAAAGTACCAGCATAAAACCCGAACCATGTATTATCAATCAAGTGGAAATCCTCTTCACAATAAAAGAAGAATTAGCACTCAAGCTATTTAGTTCTCAATGAACTATGAAGATATGTCTCATGAACCACCCAAGCCCTATTTATGTAGGCTTTCCCTATGGTCCTTACGTAGTTTGCTTAGGAAATAATAGAAAAAGCATATGCTATTAATTCCAACATACCAAAAACAACCAATGGTCCAACTACGTATTCCTTGAGAACACTAGTTCCTCAAACATGCAAAAACTACTTACTAGAAATAGTTAAGCATCAAATATTACACTGTCCCACATCTGATCTCAACTAGGTCTCTGACAGAATTGACATGCAACAGTTATCCTTGAGTAAATCCTTAGTTATCTAAAATAATAGTTGTCACATGCATGCAAGCATTAACAAACTATATTTTATTATTTTAACAACTTGTTAAAATAATCTAACTAAACGTGACTAGTTAGAACTAAGTCAACTGATTATCTCATTATAGAACTCATGCTTGTTCCCTCAATCAGTGGAGGAAACTCATGTGCATGCTCACAAAGACTTCAAATTTGAATTTCCTTAATTAATTAACTCAACTAAATTAATTAATTAATATTTCAAACTGCTGTTAAGACCAAAATTAATTTTACTTCCTATAGATAGACTAGGGACTACTATAAATAGGAAGGGACCCATAAATGATATTTTTAGAACTTTCTATTTTTAGCAGTTTCACCTCTCACCCAATGTGGCCAATGACCTCACTGACCAAAACTGCTATTTTTAGCAGATCAATTTTTAGCACATTCTAAATTTAGCATTTCTTGTTGCACACTTTTCAACACTCCCTCTCAACAAAAAAGGGATTATTAGTAACCCCGATCCTGTCTCTATGGAACTCAAACTTGCCCTTTGACAATGCCTTTGTCAAAATATCTGCATCCTGTTCCTCGGTCAAAATATACTGCAACATCATGATCCTCTTGACCACACAATCTCGTAGATGATGATAGCGGATATCTATATGCTTGGACCTATCATGAAACACTAGATTCTTAGAGAGTTTAATGCAACTCTAATTATCACAATATATCACTGTCGGATCCATCATCTGACCAAACAATCCCACTAGGATCTTCCGCATCCAGATGGCCTCACATGCAGCCCGACTTGCTGCCATGTACTCTGCCTCCACTGAGCTAAGTGCAACTGATCTCTGTTTCCGGCTACACCAAGAAACTGCAGCTGACCCAAGGTTGAAGATCCCTCCAAAAGTGCTCTTCTTGTCTGATGGACTACCTACCCAATCTGCATCTATGAAGCCTTGGAGCTTCACTCCCTTTGTCCACTTGTACCATAATCCATACTGTGTAGTGCCTCTGAGATATCTCAGCACATGCTTTTTCGCCTTCCAAAATAACTTGGTTGGATGAACCATAGCTTGACTCAATTGGTTCACTGCAAAGCATAAATCTGGTCATGTATTCACTAGATACATGAGTGAACCCACAAACTGTCGATACTGTAGCAGCTACTACCTCACCTGAAGTAGCATCCTCCTTCCTCCAGTTACCTACTACAGGAGTCCCCATGGGCTTGCACATATCCATCTCGAAGCGCCTCAGTATCTTATTGGCATACTTGCCTTGAGAAACAAATACTTCCGCATCTCTCTGCCACACCTCCATGCCTAGAAAGTAGTGCATGAGGCCCATGTCCTCCATCTCAAACACTCTTGCAAGATCCTTCTTGCAAGACTTGATCAACTCATCATCACTTGTCAAAATCAGATCATCAACATAAAGTACAATAATCAATAGCTTACCATATACAATGATGTGGTAGAGGTTCGCATCCGCTTCACTCTTGGTGAAGCCCAACCCGGTGAAATAGCTGTCAATCCTGGTATACCAAGCACAGGGTGCTTGCTTCAGCCCGTACAATGCTTGCTTCAGCCGACACACATGTGACTCACGATCGAAGGTCTCAAATCCTTCGAGCTGCTCAATGAGTACCTCTTCCTCAATCTCCCCATTGAGGAAAGTTGTCTTCACATCCATCTGATGGATCTTCCAACCCATCTGTGCTGATAGTCAATCCCCTCAACCTATGAGAAACCACGGGTAACAACTATTGCCTTATGTTTCTCAATACTGCCATCAGCTGCTTGCTTTACCTTGTAAAGCCATCGGGAAGTAACCACTGACTTGTCCCCCGGTCTAGGAACAACATCCCATACATTGTTCCTCATGATAGAATCATACTCCTCTACCATCACATCCATCCAAACTAGCTACTGCACTGCCTCCTCAAAAGAAGAAGGCTCAGTCACTACACACTCCCCAACCATGGCCATGTAGCCAGTGTATCTATCAGGAGATCTACTCTATCTGCTATCAGAGGATGGCTGCCCCACATTCTCTCTCGCATCCTACATCAATTTTTCAGCTTCCCGAGAGCGTTTTCGCCCCTCTCTGGAAGACTCTCCAGTAGTGGTGATCTCCACCATTGGAATCTCTACATGTGGTTGCTTCGCATCATTAGGAGGCTCCTCCTCCTTAGGAACTAATAGTTCCTCATCATCACCATGCAACTTGAGCTCCCTCTCAAGTGACTTTTGCATGGCTCGTTTCTCATCAAACTTCAGATCCCTGCACACTACCGTCCCCTGACTGGTAGGCAGAAACACCCGATAGTTGTGAGGTGTATCCGTATACCCCACAATTATTCCCAACTCAGCTATTGGGTCTAGCTTCTTTCGAGCATCTTTGGTCACATGACAGTAAACTAGTGATCCAAAGATATGGAAGTGACTTACATCTTGCCGCTTCCCTGAAAAAGCCTCTATAGGTGTCTTCATCCCCAAAATACGATGAGGACTTCTGTTCTGAAGATACATTGCTGTATTGCATGCCTCAACCTACAGATGAAGAGGTAGGATTTGGTCATGCAACATCGCTCGAGCTGGTCCCCCAATAGATCTATTCTTCCTTTCGGCCACCCCATTCTGTTGTGGATTATGAGGTGCCATGAGTTCCCATTTAATTCCTTCTGAAGCACATAAGTCTTTAAACTTCTAGGAAACATGCTCTCCACCATTATCACTCCGCAAGGCCTTTATCTTCCTCCCTGATTCTTTCTCTGCCAAAGCTTTGAACTCACAAAACTTCAAGAAGGTTTGATCCTTTTTTTGCATGAAGTAGATCCAACATCTACGAGAAAAATCATCTATAAAAATAACAAAGTACCTTTCCTTTGCGATGGAGGCTATAGAGAAGGGCCCACATACATCTGAATGAACTCGATCCAGAACTGCTCCTACTCTACTATCGCGATCATGAAAGAAAGCCTTCACATACTTACCCAGAGTACCACCTTTGCATGTGCTTGTCTACTCCAGTTTGCACTTGGGTAATCCAGTAGAAATTTGCTACATGATCTTCAAGGCCCCATGATGCAAGTGGCCCAGTCTCATATCCCATAACTCGCCAATATCTTGGCCATGCACCACTTCTGCCTTGGAAATAAGAGCACCACAATATTCTACCTGTAACTTGTAGAGATTCTTAATTTGTATCCTAATCTGTTTGGTTTGTCCAGTGCCGATATGCCTTAGGAAAACCTTTCCCAAACTAAAGACTACATCATAGCCTTTATCGTCAAGCATAGCAATAGATACAAGATTCTTTTTCAGCCCTAGTACATAAATAACATTAGAAAGAGTGAGGGGAGAACCATGCTCCCTCTGAAACATAACCGTATCTCTACCCGAGACACAGTACTTTCCATCATCGCCCATCTCGATCCGTATTTGGAGATCCTTCTCCTCCAAAGTGCTGAAAAGATTCTTGTCACTTGACATTTGGAAAGAAGCTCCACTATCCAAATACCAAACACATCCCATGCTGGATGAAACCATGCATGCAATAAGTGAGAAATCCATCTCAAACTTTGAAGCTAGTGCATCACCATCAGATTCCTTGGAGGAACCTTTCTTCTTAGACTTCCTCTTTGGGAAATTATTAGCATAATGACCCAGCTCATGAAAAAGAAAACATCTCACCTTCGACTTGTCAAACTTCTTCCCTTCTTGAGAAGACTTGCAATGGGATGCCTTCCCTTTCCCTTTCTTAGCTTTAGAATCTAAAGCCAAGTTCTCTTCATCATCATGTTTTGATGAAGAAGCTCCATCCCTGGTGCTCTGTCTGATCTCCTCCTGCATCAAATCCAACCATAGTTGTTCCCAATCTGGCAGTTTGTCCCTTCTGTTATATCGGAATAGTGTCCACTCGGATGCTGCTATTCCCACTAAGATGGGTGGCTATCTTAGAAACAAACAATCAAAGTCTACTATTGATTCCTTTTATGAAAATAGATGAGAGGAGAACCAAGAGGGCCAACCTGAGTCTTGCTCTCGATTTCCTCTCTTTCTTGATAGAGTTTTGCCACTTCTTCTTTGTCTTCTCAGCTTCAAAAGGACCTGTGGAATCACAACAACATACTATTATGCAAGAAACAAGGATCTAAATTCATAAATAATGCAGGATCAGATGTGCATTAACCATATACAAGCATATATAAACAAGTACACAAGAATATGGAAGGAAACAAGAATAGCTTTATTCAGATGAAAAGTAGCAAGAAGATTACAACCATGTGCTCTGACCCAGCATCACATCCTCCAGCTAGGAAGCCCTTATTCACCTCAAGCAAAGCTTAGATCACCCAACACTATGAATGTACACCAGAAAACGAACAAGACTTCTCTATAAGATACAAAATTCCAGCCTCAGGATCTTTGTGATGAGGGATCCATATATAGATGATTACAGAGAGGTGAGTCATCTTTTGGGATCTTGATTAGTGTCTTCTCTCTGATAGTTCCTGCTTCCACTTGGAGAATGATGATCTCTTACTCATCCCTGGTCGAAAATGGAGTGGCAAGTGTCAGAGGGGAAGCTTCTGGAAGATTCCATGATCTTCCACCTCGCATTTTTGTCCCTGCCATTTGTCCATTTTCGACCATCGCACCCTACAGAGGAGAAAAACAGTATGCATCACACCCTCTGCATTGAGCTTTCAGTATGCTCTAGTTTTGACCATTTATGAGCAGTTTTCAGTGGAGAACTTATTGGAGATGATGTAATCAGTTGACCTTGTTCCTTTAGGCAGTGAAGAAACACTTTTAGGGACTTAAGAGCCCTTAGTTTATGGACATTTGTGATTGGGGTTGAAGTGCCTAAAAATGTCTATAACAGTTTCCCCCTAAAGCATGAGGTCGTTAATCTTTTTTGATGTCGGGTGAAATGCTTTACTATGAGGATCCAAAGTTTTCCGAGCTGGGAGGCGACTTGTAATAAGATACAATACAATAAATTATTTTGACAACATTTTTTCATGATATAGTTGAGGCGGGCATTCCCATGCTTAGCTTTATAAATTCATTTTCATGTATATAGGACAGACGATCGTCTGTGTGATAGACTGATGATATGGACACATCATCCTTTGATTTGGATGATCATCTATTCGGCAATGATGTACACTAGATGGTTTTTATATTCCTGAATATATCGCAGCCCGGATGGATGAAACTAGATCCGGGGTCTTCAAAACTCGTTCAATCTTCACTCGGAGTACAAGTCGATCCATGTGAAAAATGTTCTGGAGTCGAACATGGAAAGACATCACCTGATTACCAGCCAATGGTGTAAGTTGTTAACAGGCGCGAGAGGAATCACCAATAATGACAATGACCCTCAAGGTACTACAGTACAATTCATGTGGTGTGAAAAGGGACTTGGCGTCGAACACCACGTAAAATCTCTCGGTCGAAGGCCATTGATGTAAACCTGTCATTGAAAGTGAGAAACTAGCCATTGAGGCATGCAAGCTTCAAAGTACTAAAAGGGTTTTTCCTAAGTCGACTTCTTGGATAATGAGATGATGTCGACAAGAAGTGACCCGTCGCAGGAGGGCCTTAATGAATCCCATATCAACGACATGGAACGAAGCAAATGATTTTGGAGGTGAAAACAAATTGACAATACAGGGTTCAGGGTGGCGGTCATGAAGGAATGAAGCATGAATGTATTGCAGTGGGTGAGACACAGGTGAATTGTCTGAATGACTTCTCTTGAACATATCGGCGACACTGACGATGGATTAGTAGCGTTAACCCCAAAGATGGATGGCGTGACGGACCAATGGTGAAGACCAGTGAATGGAACAACCCAACCCAGCATGGATGCGGAAGGAAAGTGTCATGTTCAAGAGCAACTTTCTACCAATAAAGTTTCTTCTTGTTTTCTTCCCAATTTTCCCCAGTCATGGCAGACCAATACCTCTTTATGTCAAGCTTGAGGAGGATAACATATACTTGTTCTATAAACCGTCATTCGGGTGAACCTGTCGCTATATTTTAGCGAGTCTAGCGACAATGAAACTCGTTCTTGTCCTGTTGGATGAGTTTGGCGCTATTTGGTTTTAACGAGTTTAACAACAAAGATAACTCGGTCTCTTTCAATTTTAGAGAGTCTGAAAGAAACGAAAATAAGACTCCGAAGATTCTTTTTCGTTGTATAATCCCTTAAGTCCGAAAAAGAGTAAAATAATACGAAAGGGATGAATTTTTGATAGTTTTAACGAGCCAAACAAGACAAGCGCTCGATCTTTTTGTGTAATAATCTCAAGTCCAAAAAGATTAAAATCTAGAGGAGGGATAGCACTTCCGATGCCTTTTAACGAGCCAGAGAGGCCAATCGCTCGGCAATCTTTTCATATTTTACGAGTTAGGTGAAAAGAGCTTAAAGAAGACTCATTTTCAAGGAACGAGTGATGGTTTCGGGTAGCAGCTTAATCCAGGTAAGATTTGGAATTTTCCAATCATGGCAGTGTTACAAGGATGCTAGCAAAATCACTCTTCGCAAATGTTCCTCAAAGGGGTAAACAATCATATGGGGTTGAATGATCGGCTAAAAAACAAAGTGGAGGTGATGGCAAGAACACGACCAAGGCTCAAAAGCTAGCGATAAGGCATTCACAATGGTTATTTACCGGTTCATTTTTTAATGAGCTTAAACGTTGGGAGGAAACACTTGCTCATGACTTATGTTTATTTTTTAACGAGCTTGAACTAGGTGCTAAAACTGCTCATGGAGAGTTTATTTTTTAACGAGCTTGAACTCTGCGACAACATTGCTCGCCAGTCGTATGATATGTCTCATTCAAGATGCCATTTTTTATGGAGCTTGCACCTTTTGAGGCTTTGCCCCGGATCCTTTCTTTATGCAAGTTAGGAAACGACTAGCCTTACAGGTTTAAAGGGTTAGAAGTCCTAAAAATTTAAAAAATAAATAGCTGCTCTTCGCTTGCATGTGGAAAGGTTTGCATGCCCCAAGGTATAGCGAAAAATTTCCAGGTTACCAAGAAAGTTTCGTCCGCGTAGTAGATAAAATGCTTTCTCGGCGATGTCTATCGAAGCAGACAAAGGGGAGTGGTGCGACCGCATGCCACTCAACATAAATTTGACGAAGGTATCTTATTCCAGTCCGTTCCCATTTTCTTGTGAGGACGGGTTCGCCAGACTAGTCATATATCCCTCACGGAAATCCACTTTATACCCAAGGTTTTCCTACCGAAACAGACCAGGGTGCATGCCCCCTGGGTTTTAGTCACATCTTCCTGAATCACTCGCGCTCATCAGGTGGACGGACTAGAGATCGATGAGACATTTCTTGCATGAAAAGACCATTTAGGGACAGCATTTGACTATTTGTGATGTGTGATCCGGGGAATGACATTTGGTCCACGAGCTTGACCATTCTGCCTTCGTGCGGAAAACACATTACTTTAAAGAGTGAGGAGACGATGGCTCCCATGCAATAAATATAGTCGCGTCCAAGGAGTATATTGTAATCTAAAGGTCCTTGAACTACCATAACGTTCATGTGAACAATTTTCCTTCTCAAAGTAATGGGCACATTTGGAAGGATCCCTAAAGGTCGACTGGTTCCTTTGTCGAAGCCTGTTAGATTTCTCATTTTAGCAAAAGCAATGGTGAACCAAACGCTTTCCAAGCAGTTGAGGAAAGGATACTCACAGAAGCCCCTTCATCAATGATGGTACCAACCATGACCATTTTGTAAGATTGTACAATGATTCTGAATGGTACACTGGTTGGTAAACGGGGTCTGCCTAGTAGATTCCAGTCGAAGGAAACAACTAGGTTGCTTGGTGATGGGACCGAATAGACGACCGGATATGACTTTGATGAACTTCCTTCCTGCGGTAAAGGAACGGGAGGACTTCCCCCAAACTCATCGGAGTTGGTGTTGATGAAAAGAATTTGAACGGTGTCGTTCTCTTTCTCTTCAGTGACGGTATTGTTCGAATATGAACACTCTGAAGGCAATACCGGGTCAACTGCCGTATCGACCCTTTGACTTTCGTCTGGTATGGATTCCGAGGGTTCATTTTCAATGATAGCTGCTTCGGCTGACCACAATGACGGGCCAGCCGGATTTTCAACCGACGGAGGGCTCGGCAAGAGTTTTTGATATCCGAGAGGAAGTCATAGCGGTGAAACTAGACGATTATCCAAAACTCTTTTAGCCTCTTCAAGGAAGGGACAATGGTGGATGGCGTGATCGCCTTCACACAACTTACAAGAAAGTTTAGGATTCCTTCTTTGTCCATGTGCTTCACTTTCACTGGTTGACGGTGAGCATTCAACATGATCGCCAGAGGTTGATGCTACCGGATTGTGCAAACGAGGGGACCAGTCCCTTAAGATCCGAGGGATGCAGGGACAATCTCGGTGATAGTGGTCTCCATTGCAAATGACACAAGGATATTTAGGTTTTGACTGTGCGATGTGTGAATTTTTGCTAGACAATACTTGGTTGCTCCCTTTCGATTTTGGTTCCTTTTTCTTCTTTTCCTTTGTCTCTTTCTACTTCTTCTTCTTCTCAGTTACTTGATTTTTAGCTTTGTCGGCTTTATCAAGCGAAGAGGAAGGAAGAGAAGGAGAATCAGATGAAGTAGAAGGTTGGGAGGCAACTCTAGTGTCGTCTAATTGCTGATTATACTATTCAGGAATTACAAGATTCTGAACGACAGAGGTAGAGAAGAGCTAGACAGGCAAACCAATTGTCAACCCTGGAAGTGACAAAGTGGCCATATGGGGTGGACCAACATCTCCCTAAGAGGAGAAGGGACTAGGATTTCCTTCACGGGGAAATCCTTGGTTGGTAGACTCCATTTT
>APFE031605943.1:0-19228 GCA_000404065.3 Pinus taeda | reverse complement strand
ATTTCATCAACCATGGCCTCTTTCTAGAGTTTTCCATCCTCTGAATCTACTGCTTCCTTCACAGTTCTAGGATCATCATCAGTAATAGATAAAGACAAATTTGAACAGAAAGCAGATGGACTATGCCTTTATAGTTGCCTTCTTTCTCGAACTGATCTTCTCACACCCGGATTTTGTGGTTATTCATCTTCTTATTCCTCCTTTGCTATAGAGTCTAATTCTTCCTCCTTTAGCTCAAACTCTATCTTCTCAGGTTCCTTTGGTTGGAATTCATGTTTAATAACATCTTTCACCTCTCTGAACACCACATCTCAGCTATATACAACATTCCTTGTTACTGGGTTCCGAATCTTACAAACCTTTAAACCATCCTTATACCCAATAAAGATGCACTTTTCAAATTTACTATCCAACTTGGTTCGTTTCTCCTTTGGAACATGTCAATATGCATCACATCCAATTACCCTCAAATGTGAAATAGAGGGGTTCTTACCAGTCCATACCTCTTGTGGAGTCTTATCCTCCAACGCTAATGAAGGTGATCTATTGACCAGGTAACCTGCTGTCTCCACCGCCCCTGCCCAAAATTGTTGTCCTAACCTGACACCATTGAGCATGCTTCTTGCCCTTTCCGTCAACATCTTGTTCATTCTTTTTGCAACTCCATTTTGTTGAGGTGTATATGGAGTAGTCTTCTGCCATGCTATACCACACTTCTTATAGAATTCTTCAAATTCGTTACTACAAAACTCTCCATCGTTATTTGTCCTCAATGCCTTTATCTTCTTCTCTGTCTATTTTTCCACCAGAGCCTTAAATTCTTTAAACTTGTCAAATACTTCAGATTTCTTCTTAAGGAAATATATCCATGTATTCCTTGAGAAGTCATCTATAAATGATACATAGTACATAGACTTACCTAGTGATGGAACCTTCACAAGTCCAAACACACCACCGTGCACAAGCTCTAATATCTATTTCACCCTCTTACCACCAGAGGGGAAACTCACTCAATTCTGCTCCCCATATACACAATTTTCACATAAATCAAAATCCAGAGAGCTATTACTCATACCTTCTACCATACCTTTACCATGAAGTATTCGAAGGCCCTTCTCTCCAATATGTCCAAGCCTTTGATGCCACAGCATGGTCTTCTCTCCAGAGACCACCAAATTTTCTACTCCACTTTCAGGAACCGCATAACTGTTGCACCCATCAACGACAGTGCTACGTTGCAGCTTGTACAAAGTTCCAATCCGAACTCCCCACATCAATACCAGTGCTCCTCAAACCATCTTGCAGGTATCCTTCTCAAACACTATTTTTACACCTGCATCATCATGCTTGCTTACAAAAATTAGATTTCTGGCCAATGCAGGAATATGTAGAACACCCAGAAGTGTTCTAACCCTTCCACCTTACAAATTCAATTTTAAATTTATGCGACCAATGATTCTAGCCTTCCTATCATCCCCTATGAAGACATCACCACCATTGTATTTCTCATACTCACAGAACCACTCTCTATGGGGAGTGAAGTGAAAGGATGCACTTGAGTCAATCAACCATGCCTCATGATCTACATGTGTACTTGAAGAAGCAAAGTACACATCCCCATCTTCATCTGAGGTGGTTTTTGCCTCTGTAGAAGGAGCATCATCAGATCCCTTTCCTTTGTTAGGAACTTTAGATTACAGTCCCTTTTGTAGTGCCCTTCCTTTCTGCATTTCCAACACACCACATTTACATGTTTTCCTGGAGATTTAGATCTCCCTCTAGATTTAGATCTCCCACTCGATGACTTATTTTTGTTTCTGTTCTGAGATTGTCCTCGTACAGACATGGCATCACCATTCTAGCTCTCCATATTTTTCCATCTCATCTCCTCCGTCAGTAAGGATGAGACTATTTCATCAAATTGCAAGGCAGTTGCATTGCTACCTATTGCAATAACCAGACTATCCCATGAATCTGGTAGAGAACACAACAAATTAATGCACTTATCTTCATCTGAAATTTTGATATCAACAGATGGTAACTGACTTACCTCAATATTAAATGCATTCACATGCTTTGTCACCATGTCTCCATCTTTCATCCTCAGGTTATACAGCTTTTTCCGTAGGAACTGTTTATTCACCAGAGACTTAGATTGGTATAAAGTCCCTAACTTGTCACACAAAGCCTTAGTCATAGCTTCCCTTGATACATTCAACAATACTAAAACCGAGACACACAATCATATTGTGCTCTTTGCCTTCCAATCTAAATTCTTCCATTCTTCATCGAACACTCCCATTGGTTTAGTACCCAGATCTACCGCGATCCACTGATCTTTATCCACCAACAGATCCTCCATCTTGAGTTTCCACATCTCAAAACTCTGACCATTAAATTTCTTGATCTCTATCTTTCCACTGCTTGCCATCTTATTTCACCACCAGAATCTATCTCGCAGATCTCCCACTAAACAGGGTCTATGACAGGCCTGAGCGAAACCCCTCAGTAGCAAAGGCATCCCCTTGAAGCCAAAACAACTATGATACCAATTATAGGTTTTAACCCCGTATAGAAATTACCTACATACGAATTCTAAAACACAGAAAATACACAATACGAGAGCATAACACATAAAACACATATACACAGAGCTTTTCCCCTGGATCCCAAAACCGGGACTACCAGCTTGATTTTTCATTATGTTCCTTTCAATGTTATAATACATATTTATACATGCCGAAGCATTCGATACCATGGACCAAAAACCATCATGTCCAAAACCATGAACCGAAAACCATCGCGTCCAAAAACATGTGTGAGAATCATGTACAAAACCATAGGTGGGTCCTCCCAACCTAACATATGTTCCAAAACCAAAATTTTCTGGGGCGTGGCCCCGGACCCCATAGAGTGGGGTTACCTACATCCGTCAAATCCTTGTGACCCTCCCGCTACGCAATTGGCGTAACGAAGGGGGGGCTCTGCCCCCCCCCTAACCCCTCGGTTAACTAAGTGTGCTAGTCGTGGAAAGAATATAAGACAAATCAACACTCACTAAGTTTAATGCCCTATGAAAAAAGTCAAAGGAGGATACTTCAGAATTGATCAAAAGGTTCAATAAGCAGTACAATAACCTGCCTGCTAACATAAAATCTCCTCCAACCGCAGCTCGTGTGGTTTTCCTGGGAGATTTTGAGTCCGACGTTGGTTTTCCCCTTAGAGAAAGAAAGCCTCTTACTCTAGACAAATTTCAAATCGATGCTCTTGAAGTGGAAGCCAATATGGTCTCGACAGGAAAGTCAAGGGTAAAGCAAGAAACTACTGAACCCAAAATATGGAAAGAGGAGGCATCCTCCTCTAGTCAAGATAAAGAATCATCAGGCCCAAAGTGGGACGAGCCGGAGAAACTCGTCAGGAGTTTAACACAAAAGGTTGGAAAGATTGAAATTGAGAACAAGAACCCTTCCAAATAGAATGCTCAAGTCAACAATCGAGGCTATAACTCCCAATATAGAAGGCCTCCACTACATATACTTCTAGGTAAAGAAAGGAATAACTTGATCAGATCCCTCATCTTTTATACTTGGAAGATGGTACCGATGAACAATCATTGGATACACAAGAGATGCAGGGAAATATGTATTATGCTTTTATTGAAGAAGAATATGAGAATATGGCTTACTAGGAGACCAACCATGATAGAGAAGGAACAATAGAAGAGGAAGATATGGATTATTATTGCAAATAGTTTGCAGAGTTCATGCAAGCACAACCACAATGTGAGTAAGATCTAAGATCTTCAAAGAAGAGGACTAGAGAACCCGAACAACAAAGGGAAGTTGCTCCCCAGGTACTGAATAAAGGGAAGGGTAAGTTGAATCTTGATCCTTCTAACATAAAAGTATCCTCTAATGAGGAAAGAACTAGTTCATAGGGACACATAGAAAAATAGACACCTGTTCTACCAAAAACTCCCAATGGCAAGGAAGAAGGAACAAAGCCAGGAGGTACCGAAAATGTCCAACCTGCATTCAATCTCGAGAAGGAGATTGAGAAGGTAAAAATTCTTGTTCCCTTGATTGAGCTTCTAAAGAAGCTTATTTATAAAGCTCGGGTCTCTCAATTTATGTATCCCTCTATCTCAGCACCAGCCCATGATAGTTTAAACCTCCAGGAGGAGAGGCCAATGGTCGTTTTTGGGCCGCGTGTGGAAGAGTTGGATCCTTCTACCGCACCATTTGATGTGAATTTAGTGATCCATGACCTTTTTTTGCATAATTGCATGTTGGATTCAGGAGCTTCCCACAACCTCATGCCATTATTAGTAATGGAGCAACTAGGTTTGGAGATCACCAGACCATACAAAGACTTGTACTCCTTTGACTCCAAGAGAGTCAAGTACTTAGGCATGATAAATTATCTGGTGGTAAACCTAGCTCAGATCTTGGTGAAATGTGTGGCAATGGATATAGTGGTGGATGATATACCTCCTCGTTTTGGACTGCTATTATCCATATCTTGGGGTTCCAAGGTGGGTGGCTCATCAAGCTAGATTTGACTTATGCCACCATTCCCACTTTTGGAGGCGAACAAAGAAGGTTGTACAGTGAATCTCGGTTTGTGAAAACCATGACACTATCTAAAGGCTTAGAAAATTCCCTAGTACATGGGAAAGATAGTGAAATCTCCTGCCTATTCTTAGAAGAATATGTGAACCTCTTAGAAGAAGCATTAGTGCACCTGACAAGGCAGTTGAAATACTAGCATTTAAATGAAAATGAATTATGGAAATTGTAATTTGATGGAGCAAAATCAAAAGAGGGAAATGGAGCTGGAATATTGTTGGTATCCTCAGAAGGCAACATGATACCCCTCTCATTCAAGCTTGAATTTGAGGTGACCAAAATTGTAGCGGAGTATGAGGCATTTCTCCTAGGGTTACAAACAATAAAAAAGATGAATATCGAATGCCTAACAGTCTATGGAGATTATGAATTTTTCGTAAGGCAGATCAGAAATCAATGTCAGGTCAAACACCCCAAGCTGACGACGTACCGAAATGAAGTGTGGGACTTAATCAAAAATTTATTCTTGGCCTTTAACGTCTAGTTTCTTCCTAGGAAGAAAACATGATGGCTGACTCTCTTGTGGTAGCTGCAAGCACTTTCAGGCCCCCACAGAATCCACTCCTCAGATATGAGATAGAAGTTAGATACATGCCTTCAATACCTAATAATGTCAAACACTGGCAGACATTTGAAGATGACGAGTAGGTAAAAAGATTCATAGGATTCATTGGGGAGTTTTCCCACTCCACCATCGATCAACAAGAAGAAGAAGTAGAATAAGAATAAACTCTGTGGAAAGACACAGTGGCTAGGAAATAAAATTTGCAACTAAAAGTGAACAACATCCCTCATGGACTTATTCCACTTTAAAGAATTTTCAATAAAGATGGCACAATGTCCAAACAAATGGCCCCAGAGAAGGATGAGCAAGTAGAGGACTGAAACATCGGATCAAAGGAGGAACCCCATATGATTAGGCTGTCTAAATAAATTCCTTTGCAATATAGACAAAGGTATTTAGATCTATTAAAAAATTACAAAGATGTATTTTCTTGGTCTTATAATGATTTAAAATCGTTTGATACAAATATTATTAAGTATAAAATTCCTTTGAAGGGTGGGATAAGGCCACACAAATAGAAATTCAGACAAATAAACCCACTCTTACTCACCTCCATTGAAAAGGAGTTAAGGAAGAAGTTGTAGGCCAAGATCATAATCCCTCTAAGGTACTTTAAGTGCGTAGCTGATATGTTCCTTGTCCGTAAAAAGAGCTTAGAGATGAGGCTATGCGTGGACTTCCAGAATTTAAACAGGGCATCTCTAAAATATAACTACCCTCTCCCCAAGATGGATAATATATTGCAGAAGGTAGTAGGTGTAGCTAGAATGTCCATGATGGATGGATTCTCAGGATATAACTAAGTGATGGCCCACCTTGAAGACCAGAGAAAGAATTCTTTCACCACCCCATGGGGAACCTTCATGTACACATGCATGCTATTTGGGTTGATAAATGCAGGGGCCACATTTTAGAGAGCAATGGACATAGCTTTCGTGGGCGAACACGAGAAATTTGTGGTAGTCTACTTAGACGACATCACAGTGTTTTCTAAGAGAAGTGAAGAGCATATATTTAAAACTCACTTTTGAGAAGTGCAGAAGGTATGGCCTCTCTCTAAATCTGAAGAAATATCAGTTTGCCCCGAGTGAGGGGAAGTTGCTTTGACATATGGTAGCGTAGGAAGGAGTAAATATTGATCCTGAATGAGTTAAAGCCATTAGCCTTATTCCCCTGCACAAAAACAAGAAATAATTCCAAGCCTTTTTGGGGAGGATAAATTTCTTAAGGCGATTCATACCCAACTATGCTAAGATAGTTAAAGGTATCACATATATGCTCAAGAAGGAGATTGAAGTTAAGTGGAGCTCTCTCCCCCATGATTCTTTCACAAGTATCAAAGAAGCTTTGGCTAAGGCCACAATGATAGTCAACCTTGATTATTTTGTGTCCTTCTACATATTTTATTTCACCTCTCCACATACCATTGCTGTTGTGTTGTTATAAAAAAATAAAGAAGGTTACGAGCAACCCATTTCCTTTTTCATCCAAGTCCTAAGCAATAGTGAGTTGAAGTATGATATATTGGAGAAACAGACTTATGCATTGGTCAAGGCACTGAAGTCATTCCGTATGTATGTACTTCAATCCGAAATCGTAGTGTTTGTCCTAACGACTATAGTTAAAGACATTTTGGCGCAAGGAGACAACGAAGGAAAGAGGGGCAGATGGATAGCTAAAATACAGGAATATGAGTTGGAAATCAAGCCTACCAAGCTCATCAAAGGCCAGGGGTTGGCCAAGAATTTTTCTGAATCCAATTGCCAAGCTCTAGGTATAAGCTTGATCATAGAAGAGGGTAGTCCAAAGGATGAACAGAGTAGAATTAAAATGACTAAATAGAAGATCTATGACAAGTATGAGGGATAGCCCAGGTAAAGAACATTGTTCATTACCTCTTGTTTCTAAGATGCTCGTTGGGACTGGATAGATCAAAATACCAGAGTCTGAGATTGTAGGCACAAAAGTACATTATATCCAACAGATTGCTCTACTGGAAGGACCTGGTGGGGGTATTACTATTGTGTTTGATTGAGGGACAAACCCATGAAGTGATTGAGGATTTCCATGGGGAAGTCTGTGGAGGACACTACAGTTGGAAGAAAACAACACACAAAATCCTCAAGGTAGGATTTTACTGGCCCATGTTGTTTTGGAGATGTTTACTCTAAGGTCAGGTCATACCAAAAATGCTAATTGTTTACTGAAAGACAAAAGTTTTCTCGTCTCCCCTTAATTCTTGTGCATGTAGAGGAGCCCTTTAGACAGTGGGGATTGGACTTCATTGGAGAAATTAACCCATCTTATAGCAGCCAACACAAATGGATTTTAACAACCACTAACTATTTCACCAAGTGGATAGAGGCTATCCCAGCTAGGAATGCTACTAATTCAGTGGTGATAAAACTCATGGAGGGGAACATATTGTCCTGCTTTGGGTGTCCTTTTAAAATCACGAATGCTAATGCACAGGTCTTCAAATCTTCCAAGTTCACCAAATTTTGCCAAATTCAACATCATCGTTGGACACTCCACTACATACTACCCTTAATGGAATTACTTGGCTACATCTTCTAATAAAACTGTGGTGAGAGATGTAAAGAAGACCATCACTGAAAATAAAAGGAACTAGGACTCTCAACTAAAGTTTTCTCTATGGGATAACCGTGTAACACCCAAAGATCCATTAATAAATCTCCTTTTGAGCTAGTATATGGCAAGGTTGTTGTCTTCCCTATCCAATTAGCAATTTCAGTAGCTAAGTTGCTGCAAGAAGCTGACAAAGAGCCTAACACCTTGACTAGAAGAATAAATCAGCTGGTGGAGCTTCACAAGAATAAAGAGCAGGTGGGGACCAAATTTTTAAACTACCAACAAAGGATAAAATATCTGTTTAACAAGAAGGTTAAGGACAAACCTATTCACCAAGGAGATTTAGTTCTCAGATGGGATGTCAGATGAGAAGACAAAGGAAAACATGGGAATTTTGATCCGTTATGGTTCAACCCCTTTAGGATTATAGAAGAAAGAAGAAATAACACTTACATGCTTGAAAAATTGGTTGGTGAACTACTGGAATTGCCCTTAAATGGTTAGTTTAAAATTTTATTTTCAAAATTAGAGATATCTGTCTCTTACTCATTGTAAATATCCTGTGCGTGTGTTAAAATTATTATTTGAATTTTTTTCAGTGTATTCACAGAAAAGTCCTTATTCACAAAATTATATTTTGTTTAAGAATAAATCCATGTCCAATGGAAGGAAAGGCTACTGGTCTGTAGGTCCTCAAGACCTTGCCAGCAAGGCACTATCCCCAGTTGGAGCCAATATTGTCACTCACTCCATTGTGGGGTTCAATTGGTCAAGGTTGCCCAAGAGCAGTGAAGTTAAAGCCATTTTTGAGGCCACAAAAGCCATCAGAGCTTAACCATACCCTGCCCATTGCCAAGTGCTCAGAAAAATCATTCCAACGGTGTATATGGAAGTCCAAAAATGGACTACTGGAACATAAGATAAAGTATTTTGAATATTATCTCGGAAAAGTCTAGCTCATAGAGAAAAATGGCTAAGTGTAGAAGAAAAATCGCTATCATAGGCATGAGGTTGATCACAATCACAAATCAGGCTTGCTGGAAGGTAAGGAACACTAGCAGAATGAAAAGCAGTGATCCATCGATCAATGATATCGCATATCGACAGTCGACGGGTCCAGGCGGAGCATTTATCACAATTGACCATCGACAGGATCCCTGGGGCACACAACTAAGGTTGTTGGCACATCGCAGTCCTGAATGCCGATATCACATCTCGCATTCCACATCCCTCATGTCCCCCGCATCTCGCAAATCCAGCAGTTTCGCAGTCACAACATACTCCAAAGCATGTGGGGGCCTATTTGTGATATTGTTGCACCGTCGGGAGGGGCTGATTCTAGAATACAAAGGAAATGCTTTACAAAATAAGGTTCGGGCTCTCCCTTTCTCTCTCATCCATGTGGCATCAGTGATTGGTAGGGGTTGTATCTCCAGAACAATGAAAAACCGTAGATTTGCGATGCCTGTGTTAAGGTCCCGGGGAGAGTGGATTTTCAAATACAAAGGAATTCCCTGTGAAACAAGGCACAACCAACCTTTTTCTCTCTCCTCCATGGGGCCACATGGCGGCCTCTGATTGGTCCATCAAGCTGACAGGGTAACTGACGTCTGTAGTGATGTGGCAGTATAGTTGATGACGTGGAAGAGGATACGTGTCACCCAATTTCAGTGTTTTTAGGGGTGACATGGGGCCATTTCGGGGTGCCACATGCCACCACTCACAGGGTGACACGCGACAGTGATTATGTCCCCCACGGATCGACAATCATAGCGACTAAGGGGAAAAATATTAATACATTGGTACTGAGTGATTTGCGATATGCGGGACTTCCCTTTCGGACGCAATAAAATATTATGACAGGGGTCTATAAGGACCTCATGTTCAGACTATCGCCCTGCTCCAAAGAAAAGGGGTAAGGGGCCTTCTCCTCCAGCAGGCAATTGTGATATGTGGGCACTTCCCCGTGGATGTGATATAAGATTATGGCAGGGTCTATAGGGACCTTGCATCCAGACTATTGGCCTACGATAAGGAAAAAGGTAAAGGGGTCTCCCTCTCTGTGGTTGCAATTGCAATAACAGAGGAATAAGGTCCCCACGTAGCTATTGAGAGCCTTAGTGCTCAGAGGATTAAGCCCTTGGTTCTAGCCCCCAGTCATATGCGGAAAGTTACAAAAGGAACTGAAAGCATAGGGGCTAAGGGTAAAATTAAAAGCACCGATAGTGCAGAACAAAGGGAAAAAGGGCGTGATGGGTTTGCAGTTAAGCCAGACAGTGACCAGGAACCGGCCAAGAGAGGATTAACCATGACTTAGTAGGAACATGCCAGGACCAAAGGCTAGGAAATAAGAGTGGCATGAAGATATTTCCAGAAACCATCATTTCATTTTGGATGGATTAATTTTGTTTTGTTGTTTTGATCTCTTTATTGTTATTTTGTTTGGCTTTCAAGAAAGGAATCTCCCTACTGTAAGAGTTAGAGGATTCAAACTGAGACACCCATTCATACAGATAGCTGTAGCTTTAGCCTGAAATATATTTTTTGTAACTAATTTTCTTGCCCTCCCTCTCATTATAAAAGGGAGGAAGAAACATTGAAGAAAGGTTTTGAATTCTAGGAAAAAACTGCATGTACTTTTGAAGTCGTATGGATGCCAGATCTACATCTTTTTGAATATGAGTGAAACAATGATGATTCCCATGTTCATGTATTATAGTATGTTGTTTCTTTGTTAAAATTCCATTATGTTTTCACTTCCTCTCTGATTTCAAGCAATTGTAGCTGCCATAAATATCTCTTATATTCTTACAGATTCATTGGTGTTAACTAGTTAATACATATGCTTGTATGCAAGTCTGAGATTATATCTTTAAATGTGTGCTTCTTGAAATCATAATATTCACTCTTCTTACATCCACCTTTCTATATTTAGCTCAAATAAGTATAGATGTCAGATTTTCTACCCATGTTGATGGTTGAAGAATATCATTATTTTCATTTAAAGATTCAATATGATTAATTGTAGGATCAAGATTTACTAAAGGTGATTTCTCTTTATGTCCATTATAATTTTTTACATTATATTCTTGAACAATAGAGGCAAATTTCTCAATTAAAACATGCTTAGGGGGGTAAGTCATCATGATGAAATCTGTAGCAAAATAACATGAATCTATCAGAAAATTCGCTAACAATTTCATCTTCATAGATTTCCAAGTGTTGGGCATGGGATCCCCCCAAGGCACGTTTTGGGGCTTAAAGCCCAAATTTTGACTAAGTCCAATGTAAAGACTCTGCGATTTGTGGGCGCAAAGCACGAAGTTGTAAATGAGTCATAGGGTTGTCTGCCCTTACTTTTGTAAATGTAGTGTCGGCTTGAGAGTTCTACCCATGGTCCGTGGACCATGGGATTGTATCAATAGAGCGAGGTTCTAAGTGTAAAGAGATGATCATAGAAGAAATGAAACAATGTAAGATCTAATAAGGAAGCATTGAGTCTAAGTGTAAAGTCGAGTCTTTGGGTAGTATAGTAGGAGAAGGCTCTGCAGCTGAGTGCGTGGACCCCTGCAGGTGAGTGCCCAGGGCAGGTTGAGTCTGTAATCGATTGAAGCATTAATGAAGAGAAGTTTTACAATGTTTTTGTGTATATTTTCTTGTTTTATGCATTGAATTATATTGGGTATGAATCGCAAGTTTACTGTTTATTTGCTGTGCAAACTTATATGAATGTGCTAAATAAGTGAATATATTATAAGGTATTTGTTTACGCGAAGATAAATAACAGTTATTAGAAGATATTGGATTTAAGACTTCTGTGGTTAGTATCTTCTAACTTAGCAATTGGAGAACCCATAGTAAAAACCATATCTTGCCGACGTTTCAAATCCCAACAGGGATCCATCATCAGGACTGTTATTGAGTTTTGATAGTAGAAGAGTTCAATTGCAAGATATAAATAGTTATGAGATAAGCTGATTTGATTTTAAGGGGAAAATGAAGGTCGACTGTTTTAATGATAAATATTATCTAGATATTTAAGTTTTTTATTAGAAGATAAGTAAGATCCACGGTGTGACTTAGGGAAAGAACATTAATCGCTACTTTAGTAGCATGAAGCTCCTCAACCCCTGGTTAGGGCTGCACAAAGTCAAGTATAACAGGGCGCGAAGGCCTCACCGGTTAGGAAAGTGCGTGAAGTGACCTACGTGAAGGTATTCACAATTGGACTAAATCGACCCCTCAAACATCTCAAGGGTGTAGAAACTTGGTTCCAACATCCCCCCATACTGTTTCGAGTGAGACCTCAGTCCGCGTTCCATGGGCTATTTCCAAAAGGGCCAGTAGTGCAGGGATTTGTTTGGCTAATTAACTCCGAACCTGGATCAGGCCCCATCAAGCCAATAAATGGTTCCGTTGCCGGGACCAGAATCTACATAGAGATGTCTGATGTCGTATCATTGGAATCCAACTAAAAAATAAATTGAAGGTTGGTTGGACACGAGAATTCAAGAATCCACGACTATCAAAAGAAGAGTGGTTAGATTGCTACCTATACACATAGATCCACAGAATTTTCTTCACATCTTTCCCTATCGAGCTGTATGAATGGTTCGCGAAGCTAGCAGATAGCCAAGGAAGGTGCAAGCTCGATAGTCCTATTGTGTGGACCCCATAGTTGGTGCATAGATTGGAAGTATCAGAGGATGAGATTGTGCATGCTGCTGATCACTGGCTTGATTGGATTATAGGAGGATTCATTACTGAGTTTGCGGTAGATACTTCAGTCACCTATAGTGAGGCAAAGTGACGCTTTCTCAAAGGACTGCGAGGTAAGTACATTAAGTCTTTGAACACTTGGATTAAAACTCTACTGTGTGAAAAGCGGATTATGCGAATACATTGATGTTCGGGGTGACGCGAAGTGGTAGAATTTACAGAAATGAAGGTAGTGCAAAACTAGAAACTAGCCACTTGATTTCACCTCCATGAGGGGACGAGGAAGAGCTCATGAAGATCTCACCATGAAGTGCGATCAATTTGATAAGGCAAAGGATTCTGCGCATACCACCCCCACCCACACCACCACCATCTTCACCGCCTTCACCCCCATCTTCGCCCGTACCACCACCGCGAGTCAGTATGGAAAGCGCGATAAAATTTCCAGTGTTCAAGGGAGTAAGAAAAGAAGATCTAGACAAGTTTTGGTTTGTGATAAGGATTGTATGGGAAGCACAGGGAGTTACAACTGATAACATAAAGAAATCCACATTGGTTAGTGCTCTGCAGAATTGCGTGCTAACCTGGTATATTAAGCATTCTAATGACAATCTGAATGCGAGGATTGCGGATATCCAAATTGGCTGAACAGAGAATTCAGCTGACCAAAGTCAGAGGTGCAGTTTATCATTAGATTCAAAGAGATCACAATGTTACCAGGTGAGACCCCTTGGGAATTGGATCAGATATTGAAGTGCACAATTCGCAAAGCTAATATGACTTTGATGGATGGAAGGCACGATGAATGGTTTGTGGCATTGCTAACGCTGCATTTAAGGAACGTGCTGTCGCAACAAAGGTTAACAACACAAGCAGAGGCCTTGGAGATCGTGATGAGATTTTATGAGACCCCAATACAAGATCCTAACTTGGGAATTCAACAGATCCACGCATAGTTGAAAAACTTATGCCTTGAGATGTAGAGTCTGAAACAGGACAGGACAACCTGACCAGAAGTGCGCAAAGAGGTATGGTGTGTTAAATGCAAGGGTCAGGGTCATGACTATGACCACTACCCAATGTTCGCGAATTACCACGTCGGAGGAGGGTTGATGCCGCTAAGACAGGAGGCACAAGTAGGACCTAACACGATGCTTGATTTGTGGTGCGTGATTTGTCAAAAAGGAGGAAAGCTTGTTATGGACAACTGTCATCTGTTGTAGAAGTACACGCAGAATTCGCAACAGTTGTTCTGTAAGTTTTGTAGATCAGTAGGACTCTCACTTACAAAGTTAAGGCCGAAACGCAACCCCTTGACCAAAATGCAGGAGTGGCATGAACCGGATTTCGGGGGTGTGGACGAGGCCGAGGTGGAGGAGGACCTGGAAGATGTCGCGGATAGATGATATGTTACAATTGCAGGGGCCAGGACATTACGCCCGTTATTGTACGAATCCAACGTGTCCATCATGTCTGTATTATACCATGTTTGATCATGAGACAGAGGATTGTCCTACACTGTTAGCTAGGCTGTGTGAAAAGGGAGCACTCCAACCTCCCTCGAATTAGAACTTGCAGATGATGAGGTCTGAGCCATGCGAGGAAGACCCTAATGTGAACATTGTGCTCCAAAGTGGAATTATGACAGGAGTTGATAAAGGAAAACAGCCTGAAGATAGTACTTGGGTTCACAAGGCTCCAACGAAAGAACCAAAGTTTGATTTGGAGCACGCTAAGAAAACCTTCATGGAAGCTAGGAAGAGCTTCGCTGATGCCTCCACTTCAGGAAGCAAAGACAAATCAGAGCTAGAAGTGGACCCATCGATGCTCACGACATCCCTAGAAACATGCATGAAGCTACTGCAAGACAATAAGGCTCTAAAGGGATTGTAGGAACTCATTAATAGATGTGCAGGGACTATGCTAGGAGAATTGCACGTAGTCCAGAAGATTGGAAAGCATGCGACGAGCACGGGAAGAGAAATGAGGTTGACCATGCAGATTGGAGAATATGAGATGGACCAAGTAATTCTAGACCTAAGGTTGAACGTGAACGTTTTGCTGAAGCAGACATGGGAGTGCATGGGAAGGCCTACACTACAATGGTCTCCTATCCAGCTGCGAATGGTGAACCAACAAAAGATAATACCCATGGGGAGATTGCAGGGAATCATCATGGATATTGAAGGAGCAAGCGCGCTAGCAGACTTTGAAATGATAGAGATTGTTGATGACAACAATCCCTATCCTGCGCTCTTAGGAAATGATTGGGCCACTGACATGAATGGAGTGATAAATCTAAAGAAGCGCAATATGATTTTTGAGAAAAAGTCTCTACGCATAGTCATAGCTTTGGACCCTATTGAAGGATCGCACTACACCAAGATGGTATGTGACTATGAAAGTGATGATGATTTGGAATGCATCTAAAAGATAAGCATGCTAGAGCAAGGCTGGGTAAATCCCATCGCGGATGGATGAATCTCATGGGAGCACGAAAGCTCTTGTACATTAGATTCTAATGAGGAGATAGAGCGATGCCAGAACCAGTTTCACTAGGTAACCACACTGAACTGTAATATGATGACAAGATCATTGCGCTACGTATCGATAGAAGTGAGGGATCTGCCTACTTGTGAGGGGTTAACTGAGGTAGATGCTTTCTTCAACAGATTTGAAAGGGATGTGATCGAACAATAATGTTTCGAGGCTTTGAAATGGGTACTATGCGCTACGCCTACGAAGTGGTGGGGTACACACCAAGGAAGCTTTGAGGACTGGTGCGAATGCATGAGAATGATGTGCATGTAGTTTATGAAGCCTCAGATGTGGCTAAGAGATAAATATAATATACGGGATGTTCCACGCACCCATTTCTCCAGGTGGGTATAGGCATATGTTAAACAACCTACGCGGATGCACATGGACTTCATGTTGGGGAACACGGTAATTAAGCATGCGTTGGTGAGGCAATTGTGTGAAAAATCCCTCTAGTTGGGACGAAAAAATGTGGAAAGAATGATTTGCAGAAGGTTACCCATGTAGAATCCTTTAACGAAGTGTGCGAAGCACTGAACAAGGTATATAATGCACAACGAAGTGATTGGGATCTATGCGTACAAATAGTTTTATGGCCTTATAGGACAACGTGCAAGAAACTAACGAGACAATGCCTTCGAGGTTGGCCTATGGAGAAAACTTTGTAGTCCCAATAGAGTATAATATGCCTAGTCCATGCATAGCAGCGCCGATAGATATGACAGTTCGTGGAGCCTTGGAAGAAGGGATCGTGTAGCTGAATGATGAAGAATGCTTGGGACCTAAGGAAGAAATCCGACAGGGTGATCTTAGGCTCCAAGGACTCAGGAAAGAAAGAGTGTTGTTAAGGGAGAAAAGCACTCTGGTGGAAGTGGAAGTGAAGAAGTTTGAGGAAGAAATAAAGAAGGATTTTCTCGCTAAGAAAACCTGGGTGATAAAACATGGTGCAAATGATTATGTTGATAAGTTTGGGGACTACAGCCGAGGTTTGATCATCTTGATGCATTGGATTGGACCATATATTACTAGGGGGATCACCCATGGTGGCATGATGCAATTGGTAAAGTGCGTGACACAAACAGTAAAAATAAGAGGCGGATTTTTTCCAGGAAAAGTGATGGATGGCCGATTGAAACCCTATACAAGTGGCACGACCACTTGATTAGCCATAGGAAGCATAGTCTTAGCGCTCCAGGCAGTTGGAAGGAGGCATGTGACTATAAACTACTCTGCTCGAGAGCTGCGGGATGTCAGGGCTGCACACAGGAGCGAAGTGTCATGGGGTCTGTGACAACACAAGGGTGGCTGCACTGCCATGTGGGTTGGCTAGAAAGTGACCGTTGTAGTCACTATTCACGATGTGATGTTTTACTTGAGACCAAATGGAGTGAGCGGAAGGCATTTAAGGCAAGTTTTATGAGCAAGATTTGGGAAAATTCGCTACCAAGGGAGCATTAATGGACCAGATCTGGGGGGAACAGTTCAAAAGGTGCTATAAATTACAAAGGACTACATAACACACAACACTTGGTCATTTGGGAATTGAGCTATTGCATGCCTCAAGTATTCCGAACTGAGACCTGTTTGTTTCATGCAGAGCATTGTTTGAGCACCTGATTGAACAGTTGAGAGGTTTCTAGAAAAATAAGATGGCAACATCTGAAGAAGCCAGGGAAATCGCATAAATGACCACCAAAGAAGCCGTGCAGGCCATGAACATAAAAGATGCCTCTGAGGGTGCCAGAATTGTTGTGGGAATGTTAGGCCCCTATACTACTTGTGTAACCCCTTATTGTTATTAGTATAACCCCCTTATTATATTGTTGTACCCATGTAGTCCCCATATTTTTACTATTGTGCCCCATAGAAGCCCACTATTGTTACTATCGTGCCCTTACATTATTATTGTTATGTGGGCTCTGATTATATTATGACGCCTTAGACTCCTATATATAGAAAGGAGGTATTTTCATTTTTCTCATCCAAGAATTGTTCATTTATGTAATGTAAAGGAGGTTTCCCCCTTGAAGAGGCTGAATTCTAAGGCGTTGATCTATCTTTTCAATCTTTTTGTGAGCTGGTTTCATAACATTTGGTTTTTGAGCTTTGGATTCTAGGGTTTTACTGCTCCAAATAGGTCATCGTGGCATTTTCGCTATAAATCTTATTTTGTGATGTTTCAGAAGTGAACAAAAAAACCCATTTGAGATGAAATCGCATTGAACCTCGGGTCCGAATTTCAGAGCTTTTCACGCTATATTTGCGGAGATATGATCTGAGGACATTGGTGTTTTTGGAGACTCCTGAATTACATTCCAAACATGTGACCTTGGGGAAATCATCATAACTTCTGATTTAAGCATCATATTGCAATTTTGTAAGAAATTATAGAAGGAGGACGAACTGTAGTTTCCTGTGTATATATTTTAGACCCAAAGGTCAAAACACTGACACGTGGCAGCTCATACAAGTTCGCTCTTCTGTAAAGGTATATAATCAAGTCATCTTGGGAGATTGTGCATAACTCTTTCTTGGAAAATCTCAATTCGATCAGATTGGTGGCAATGGAAAGAGGACATAGAGGGCTACTACAAGTCGTAATTTCAGAACTTAAATATCTGAAAGCAAAAAGTTACAGTTGTTTCAAGAGCGAGCTCCTCAAATTAAGAAAAAGCGGGATGAGGAAGTTTGATGGCAAGGATCCAGTAAATTGGATACTACAGATGGAGAAATATTTTGATCTAGATGGTGTACCACTATTACAAAAGGTATGTATTGCATCTTCATATTTAGAACAAGATCAATTTTTATGGTATAAAGGGATTTTTTCTCATAAACAAATTGTTACGTGGTCAATTTTCATGGAGGAAATTATAGCACATTATGAGAATACAAAGAGCAACACCTTCTTTAGAACAACACCACAACAATTGGAAGGAAAAAGAGAAAAAAGGGCCTTGTTACAAAGTGGAAAGAAAAATTATGGCAACAAGGAATTCTACCCCTCACAACTATAAAGATGGAAGTGTTGTTTCTCCTAGCCTTCCACAACCTACATGGGTGACACCACAACAATTGAAAGAAAAAAGAGAAAAAGGGCTTTGTTACAATTGTGATAGAAAATGCACTAAAGGTCATAAGTGTGCTGAGAAGAAATTATTTTACATAGAGTATGAAGAGGAGGAAGAAAAGGATCAAGAAATGTCAAAAGAAGAGGATATACGCTAGGACCCAACCCCAGAGAAAGAAGAAATGAATCCAACCATATATTGTAATGTATTGGTCAGAATTACCACTCGTCAAACTATCCAGATAGAAGGACATATCATGAAAAAAAATGTTCAAGAAGTGAAAGATCACATCGAGCATCAAGAAATGAATCCGATCATATCTTGCAAAGCATTGGAAGAAATTACCACTCATCAAACTCTCAAGATAGAAGGACATATCAAGAAGAAAAAGGTTCAAGTAGTGAAATATCACATTGAGCATCAACAATAAGTTCTCCAACTTTTAAAGGATAACACCACTTTGGTGCAAAATCAAATGAAACAACAGGTAGATCAACATTGTAGTGAAAAATGTTTTGATGTAGGTGAATGGGTATTTTTACTGCAACATCTCAAACAAGCTATTTATGAGAAGGAAATGCTGGCAATACTACATGCACTTAAGAAATGGTGACCTTACCGAATGGGAAGACACTTCAAGGTAAAAATGGATCATGATAGTCTTAAATACTTTTTAGAACAACTATTATCTTTGGAAGAACCGAAAAAATGGGTCACCAATATGTTGGGTTATGACTTTGACATCATCTATAGAAAAGAGAAGCAAAATTTTGTTGCAGATGCACTCTCAAGAAAGGATGAGGATGTGGAAGCATTGTTTTGTGCTATTTCTATTATCCATTCAGATTAGATAAACAAAGCAAGGGATGAATGGAAGAAGGACGGACAAGTATGGCCACTTATTCAAAAGTTGCAAAAGATCCCAATTCAAACAATATTGCAAAAAATTGAAGAGGAAGGAAAAATCATATTGGAACCTCGAGTAGTCACAAAAACAAGAACTCGACAGCTACAAAATCGATCAATTTTAGAGTATCTCATCAAGTGGAAGAACTTACCCGCTGAAGATTCCACATGGGAGGACAAGAATTTTATACCGAAGCATCAAGAACTAC
>APFE031605941.1:41736-53005 GCA_000404065.3 Pinus taeda | reverse complement strand
AATGATTTCAGGCTAGATATGATGCACATGGGTTTTTGTTTGAGTTTGGCGGGATGGTTGATCTACTCAGGCAGAGTTTGGCATGCGAAGCGTAAGAAGTTTAGAGCATTGGGCATGGAGTCAATGATGTGGACTGAAGGATGTGTTTTCTTTGACAGAAGAGGAATACAGAGCAGGATAGCTACACAAGGAATAATATCAGGCTTGAATGAGGATGAAATGGATGTCAGGGAATGAAAGATAGCTAAGAAGCTTTCATTATGCTAACAGAGGGAACGTGACTAAACATTATATAGGAGCAATTAAGAAATTCCTACAACAATATTCATATACGGAGGAAACTAGTGTAAATATGAGCCAAGAGGTATTCATATTCATAGGCTAATTTAGAAGGAAAACATAGAGAAATAACAGGAATTGAGGACAGAGCATGGCTATGTGACATTCGAGCTATTCTTTCTTCTTGCAATTTTAGATCATGACACGGATATGATATAGCAAACATAGAAACTGTAGAAAGAGATGAGAAAAACTTATTGTTCCATGAAGAAGTGCAAGAATCCTGTAATCTTATTCTTCAGCCATCGAATCCACATTTAAACAGTCCAACACACAAGGTGTTCCAGCAATCTTTGTTTATTAAATCTCTTAGAGTGTACAACGCAAGTCTCAAAATGAGGTTATCGATCAACCACTCTCTCACCCTTTGAAAAATGAACAACGTTGCTTTAAATAGGCAAAATATCTATTACAAACAGATCTCAGATAGATCTGATGGAGTCATTGCTTATATCCTAATCTGTACTGAAATAAATGCAAGAAAATATCTATTTAAGCTGCGCTGGAGGTAGTAAGAGCAAAATTGAGTTTAAGTATGGGTCATTTCTTGTGATGCGCTGGCTATTTGGCCATAACTCTGTAATAACTGTGCATGAATCCTTTTGTCGGTATTGTTTAGGCGGTTCCATAGATTTAAAAAATAATTTTTGCCTTTTTAGATTGTGGCGGTGGCTGTCCCTTCAGTTTGATGAGTTGCCCTTCAAATCCAGAAGGATTTAGGCTGCTGAGGTTCAGGCGGTGCTTCAAATCCTTTAGTGACACCTCTGAATCAGCTTGTGCTATTTTGGCTGAATACACCCTTTCCATTTCACCTGCAGTTATCTGTTTCCTTTCAGATTCAGGTTCCCAGCTTTGAAATAGGTTGCGTTGAAGGTTCACGCTCAACTTTTGCCAAACCATTGAAATATGGATCTACTAATGCTTCCTCTGCTGTAGGTCGGTCTTTTGGATCAAATGCAAGCATACGCTCAAGCAGGCGAAGAGCAAGTGGATCTACATTTGGGAATTTCTGTGAGAAGGGTGTTGGCTGTTTTTTCCGCATGTTACTTAAGTATCTTCTGGCCTGCTCATTGCGGATCCTAGAAAGTGTTTCTGTTGACGGAGTGCCAAGCAAATCACTCATGATATCCAGTTGATGTACAACATTCTTCCCAGGAAACAATGCCTTTCCTGTAAGCATTTCAGCAAATATGCATCCTATGCTCCAGATATCAATGGCAGGAGTGTACTTAGTAAAGAAAGAAGCGCAAATCTAAGGGGCTTGATACCACCTGGTAACCACATAATCCGTCTAGAAAATGGCAGATGGAGCATCATTGAAGGAGACACGACCAAGCCCAAAGTCACATATTTTCAGTTTGCAGTCAGCATTTGCCAAAACGTTTTTTGGCTTCAAGTCACGATGAAATACGTTTGCTGTATGAATGTACTTTAGAGCTCTAAGAAGCTGATACAGAAAGAACTGATAGTGTTCAGGTGTGAGATCGTCATTTGCTTTAATAACTTGGTGAAGATCAGACTCCATCAGAAGTTGCAGTTCCACGCCCAAGTTCATCTAATACTACCAGTGAATCTCGTGTTGCAGATGACAGCATAGATGCCGTCTCTAAGAGTTCAACAAGAAAATTATTTTGCCCAGCCATGATATGGTCCTTTGCTCCCATACGAACAAATATGCGGTCAACTGGTGAAAATTCAAACTCTTCAGCAGGAACATCTGCCCCAAGCTGTGCCAAGATAACTGCCAAGCATACTTGCCGAAGAAGAGTTGATTTTCCAGCCATGTTGGGTCCTGTAAGAAACATGAAACAAGCATTTCTGTGCCCACCTATATTCACATCATTCGGAACAAAGCACCCACTTCCACTTAGGCTAGATAAAACTGGATGTCCCAACTCTTTAGCACGTAAGTACGGGGTGTCAGCTTCATCACTCAATAGCTTGGTGGTGTCTTTGATAGATAGCCTGCAACCACATTAACAATTCCATGCCATATGCTATGGTGCTCGCTAAATTGTCTAATCAAACCTTGCAATATTCCTCTCGAGGATGCTTCTCGTTGTCCTTGTGCATCAGCGAGGTCTTGTAATAGTTGTTTAGCCTTTGGTGTCCAAAACCTGCAAGTCGGGCAACATTCACAGCATAACTCTTCGGGTATGTACCCTGAGCCAGTTTATAAAGAAATGTCACCTCCTCCAGACTTCCAATTTGTGTGCCAACCTTACATGCCATATGGTACAAACCAACAGAAGGATCACTCTCAAAGTCTGTAGCTAGGTGATGATAGTGAGTAGAAAACAAGCCACAACATCCAGTTTCATGGGCAAGATGTTCTAGCACTGCATGCGCAATTACCTGTCCCAATTTGTCCCATGAAGTTGGATAAGCTTGTGAAAAATCAATAGACCAAACATGTTTATGATGTTCTTCAAAGTTCATGATAGCCTGGTTTCTTGTAATATCCCATAACTGTACAACACCATCAAAGGCACTTGATGAAATATGATTTTTGATGTAGCTATTCCAACAAATACCACTAAGTTTTGATTGACTATTCATCTCGATAATGGGATAGTGAAAATCCAGATCCTCATTGAGAACTGTATCACACTCAAACACTTTAATTTTCTTGCTGGACCCTGCAGTTGCAAAGAACTCTTTATCTCGATCAAAATCTAGGGAACATACTAAACTAGAGGACTTAAGCAAGTATCCTTTTCTTAAAGTTGCTTTGACCTTGAATTTGTTGAAACGTAAATACTTGCACAAGCTATCGAAGAAAGAACCAAGTCCGTCACTGTTACTTCTATTACCATTGCATTTAATACTTGATAAGTTGCTGACCATATTTAAATCACATCCTTCAGTCCTCATAATAGGCCCCTGTCCTGAACTGTCATTATATGAGTATCTTCGTAATGTGTCACTTACAGACTGTTTTGCCTTTGATCTTGTGGAAAAATACACCTTCTCTAATTCCTTGAAATTCTTGACCACACGACCACTTCTAGATATGAAGTCTCCTCTAGCTCGACTCTGCAATTTTAACTTTCCCAGCTTCTTCCCATAACTAATATTGCGAATTTGATTTCCTTGTTGCAACTATTCGCCAAACATAATTGCTTTTCCAGTTTTTGCAGACATAACATTCACCACACTGCCATTGTCAAAATGTATTCCCTTAGTTTGTGCAAGCTTGGGAGAAGAGGAAATATTCTTTTTTCCTTTACCTACTGCCAGTTTTTCTTCTTTGCTAAATACAAATGAAGATATGCCTTTCTGCTTAAGGACAGACTGCTTGTTTAAAACAACCTCAATATCTGATGTTATGCAAGTGACACCCTCACGTAATTTTTCAACTTTTTCTTTCTTCTGTTGTTGCACTTGAATAAGGAAATCCATCAATAACTCACTGTCTGCTATTTCCTCCTCTAATAAGTCAACATTTTTCCATTTTGCTAGAACCTTCCTAGCTTCATTGATGATTTCACTTTGCAATACTTCACTGTATCACAACTCATATTTGGACGATAGTTTGGATCAGGATGAAGCAACCATAAACAAAATGCAATCTCTTTGGGCCACTCTAGTAGCAACTGAGAAGGAGGGATGCGATGTTTAAGATCTGACATTATTTTTGATTGCTCTGCTTCTGAGTTGAAGGGACAGAATAGCTCAAAAAAGAGAATTCCTAGAGAGTAAATATTTGAATAAAATGAGCATGATCCCCCTGCAAGCTCCTCTGGACTACTGTACCACATTTGTTCCATATGAATGATCTGCGTTAATTCATTCTGCCAAAACTTCTTTTGACTACTCTCTTCCTCTACTTTGGCCTTCATTTTAGTATTTCTCATCCCTCCCCCTGCATCTAATATCCTTTCCACTGAAATTTCATGGGAAGAATATGTTGATGCAACAGAAGATAAATGCTTATGAACATTGCTTTCACCCGTATTTGGGGCACCAGAATGAGTGCATGATTTTGGTTTTTCTGGCTCACTGTTGACAGCATCTCCCCGGCGTGTATTCTGTGCTGGTATGCTTTGGTCCTCTTGTCTTGTCCTTACAAGCTGTGTTTCTTCATTCATATTGCATATATTGTTATGTCTGGTCATGTGCAAAGAGATCCTTCCATTACAACAATATGATGAATTGGAACCTGAACTAGTGAAAGAATTAGTACAATCTATAAAAGATATGTGATTGACTGATGATATTCTCAAACATGAGGGTCTTAAATTTTGCAGAACCAGTCTTCCAGAATGTGCACAGTCTATGGTCTCTCCAATTTGCAAAAATATGTGCAGGCATTCCAACCAATCCACCACCCTCTCTGGTCTTGCAAGCCATTGTCTCAGAGTCATAGTGTCCAATTTTGCATCATCCTTCAAGTGAGCCAGATCAGTCTCATGTTGAAATGAGCCTGAACATTTGTTATTTTCAGACTTGCTTGAATACGGAGTCTCATTTGAAAGACCAAGACGGGTGCTTAGATGCAATCCTGGGCAGTCGGTTTGGACCTCCAGAGGATTAAAGTCTCCTTGCGTACATATATTCTCCCCCGAGCTGCGTCTCCCATTCTCCTCCTCCTTATCCTCTCCTAATTTTATATCCATTTGATTAGCTAAGGCGGGATACACGGTTGGTGCTCCACCTTGTGTTGGCATTCTTCAGATATATAATGACCATCCTAAGTTCCATGAGATGATATTTCACCTGCAAAGTTCTATACATCTTCCATGTTGCAATTTGTGCTAACCAAGTCATATTTGCACTCATTACCCAAGAAAAAACACCAGTTTTCCTTGAACCCTCCCACGAATTTCCCTCCAAAAAATGCATAGAAACTGAAAATCGCTACACACATTTCTCATATCCATTTTCAAAATGGTCTCCAAGTATGAACCTTATGTCATAGAAGTAGGGTCCAATATACTTACTAGTAGTCATCTTGCATTACAGGTTTGCCTTACTGGTTTCCTTTTCTTTAAAGTGAGCCCGGAATCACCAGGACTGCTATAATAAAAAATTTGTAAGTAGAAGGGATGAACCTTCCAAGTCACTTTTGTGTTGAGCATTCTGAGGTGAATTAACAGCCTTTCACTGTTCATAATCACTTTCTCTCTAAGCAACAAAGACCGATGCTTCCGAGCATGTTCTTGATATAAAAGCTGCTACAGCTAAAATCTACAACGAGTTGTGACCCGTGACAATTGAATTCACAACCCAATAAATAGAATTGAAAATTCAACAGTGGTCGATGCAGAACTCTGATCTCTTTTTTAAGCCCTGACCTTGATCACCCCAAGATATTGCGTTTAAGCCCTGGCCCTGATCAGCCCAAGATATTGTGTTTAAGCCCTGGCCTTGATTAGCCCAAGATATTGTGTTTAAACCCTGACCTTAATCAGCCTAAAATAAAAAGTCAAGAAAGCTAGCATTGGCCACCTCCTAGCCACACCCACATGCATTTCAGTCTGTATAGAAAACTTGCAAGATGTATTCACATACACTCTGCTACTTCAAATACATTATTTCACTTTTGTGGAAATCCAACCAATGATATGGTGGAATGATTGATGCTTACACTCCTCTGAGCTAACACTCCTCTGAGCTAACAATGATAACACACATTGTTGTTATGCCTTGCAACTCATCATCATCCTCATCGTATAAACAACATTATTCATCATCCCTAAGCATGAAAATGATCGCCTGACATCCCTGTGGAACTGCATGCTAAAGGACCAAACGCTTCTAGCAGAATCTCCCGCCATTAATAATCCTCGACGGATTTCCCTATCGAATTCAATTCAGTTCAAGTGATATTGGAAAAAAGTAACCATACAGCACAAAACTTGTAAAGAACTGTAAAATTCCAGCCACAAAAGAATTGTCCTTATTAAATTGAGCAGACAAGGTTTGTGCCCTCCTTGCTTCAGTAGCAAATATGGAACATTGCGGCACGCACAGTATGACATATTTGGCCTGTAAACATTGTCGATCATGAAAGATGAATACCTGCTATGAGCAGGAGGCTAACACATACTGCAAAGGTTTCCATATTTTCAAAAGAAATGAAGAAAATTAAAAAATGAAAAGAGGGTATGCCCTAAAAGAAAAATCAAAGGGCAAAAAGAAGGAAATGGTCAAGAGAAAAAAATGAAAGAAATGAACCCCAACCAAAAGACCAGGAAAGTGTGCTAGTTCAAATGCCACTACTGTTCCATTGTTGAAGAATTTCACTATGTACAGTTGCTTGATTCTTATTATGGTTTATGAATGGCCAAACAGCTCAATCTTGGCCAAGTTCATATTTGAATTTACTTGTCTTAGAATAGAGAATAAAGGTCTGTCCAAACAGTTCAAGCTTGGCAGATGAGTAGATAGGTAGAGAAGCAAAGGAGCCCAACTATTTAATCCCAGCCCTTGGAAGAGATAAGGGTAGATTTAGATAGGATGGCAGCTAAAAGAAAAGAAGATAGTCAGGGTTTTCTAGTTCAAATGCACCCAAGGAGAATGAAGAAAAAATGTTAGAAGAAATGTTAGGGTAAGTAGTTTTTGATGTTGCATGAGTCATCTTGTTTCTCAAGGATAATTCATCTCTTATGAATATCATAAATACCATGGCAATGTGTGGTGACAGATCAGGTGTTGCATGTCTAACTTCCCTTCATCCCTTGCACAACAATTATTTACTAACATCCCCCATGAGAGTGAGTTCTGCTCAATATTTCTAAACCACTCCATCTCAGCTGAAATTTTGAGAAAAATGATGTTTTCTCCATGTGCTAAGTAGCCACAGTTCTTGTTTAAAACATTTGTTTTTTCTTAAACCTAAGCTATTCAACTCCCAAATCTGAAAGAACCATTTCATTTCCCCAAAAAAGCCTAAGTTACTTGCTCTTAACCTAGTGCTTTTTTTCTAATACATTTCTCTCATATTAATACACTAACCTTAGTATATTAAATCACTATATAACTAAACCCCTTCCCTTTATTATGTACATATACATATATCCCTAAGATTTTAATACCCTGACCCTTGGCTAACTATAGCTATAGTTCAAAGTTTGTCAGAAATTATTGGTCCACCCGAGGCCAATAATGATCCTCCACGTGCTCCGTCGGGATTTGTTTAACATTTAGTTAAAAAAATAACCAAAAGCCGCCCGCATAAACAATGAAACAACCCTCCAAAATTTTGAAAAAGCATTTAAACTAAAACGTGGGACCCGCGTCATACACCTCCGCTAACTCTGCATCTCGTCAACCGTTAGAACGGGGCCCTCAGATCGGACGATCCGCAGCCATTTTGCGATTGCCCCGATCCCCGAACTTTACCTTCTGGGAAAATGGCGGTTTTGCTGCCATACAAGGGACACGCGTCACCTGCCAAGCACTATCGTGACCCCTCCGCTCAATACAGCCTTTGCCCAAAAGCGGTATGGGAAATACCGCTTACCGCTCCCCGTTGACGTCATAACCACGTCAATTGCTGACATCACTTCCTTATCATTGCCATGTCACCGCCACATCACCTCGCTACGCGAAAAACACTACGTCATGCTGACATCACGAGACCGAAAACGCCAAAAGCCCGCTAAAACCCAATTTTTGTTAAAAGCGTCATGGAAATGTCACTTTCCATCATTTTGACTTGTTGATCTCTCTACAACTCTTGCATGCGATTTCGTGTTCAATACGTCGTTCGACCACACAGTTTGCCACCCAGCCAAATCTAGCCTGCAGCTCAGTCCTCTAGCTCAATCTGTCACCTGCATTTCGCATAGAGCGCCCATTAAAACAGGTATTTACCCGAACTTCGCTTTCGAACCCCGTTTTTCTTAAGTTTCTCTACAAAATTGCTCGAAAAACCCAAAGTTGAATTAAAAACCATGTTGCCTTCAAAACTGCACATTGTAACTATTGTTGTTGCCCATTTTTACTGAAAAAATCCCGCAAATTTCGTCTCCCTCTACAAATTTCTCCCACTGAGTTAAACTCGAGTTCATTTTTAGTTTGAAATTGCTAAATGAAAAGACCCTAAACTGTTTTGTCCATTTATTACTGGAAAAACTCTGCAAAGCTTTGTTTTTCACTACAAATTTTACCCAACAAGTTAAATACGACTCGTTCCAGTCTGCAAATCTCTAAGAAAGGCCCCAAAATGATTGTTTTATTTACTACTGTTGCACAGACCCAAATTCCAACTAAATATCACTGACAATTTAGCGAAATGGAGGCCGCTGCTCTAGTGGCCCTCAATGTTGCCCCTCTCGATGCTCCACATAAAGAACTTGACTGGTTACCCCTGGCTGACAGGGATTTCCAAATCAAGGATTTAACTTGTCATAAATCTCATCTCCAGGCCTTCTGTGAGATCAGGAACAGCCACAGAAACAAAGCTGATATCTTCGGAATTTGGGAGTCTAATATGCCCATGTGCTACCTCCCTTGTGTCAATGTTTTTCCTGACATCATTCACCAATGCCATGCCAATTATGAGCCCACTCAAAGGGCAGTGATGTCTCCTGCTGGAACAGTTTTATTTTATATCACCCCTAAATCTATAAATCAAATGCTGCATTTTAAGCCAACTAGACCTTTGACTCCTCTTTCCATGGGATTCCAGCTTGATCAAGGTGCCAAATTGCCAAGCTCAGAGATAACTAGAATAGCCCAACTGTTTATGAGGCCAGATTGTCAACCTCAACAGCCTCCTCCTTATCTAGACTCTTGGTTTACTGAAGCAGGAAAATTCCTTCTTGACATGATAGCCTACATTTTGGGATACAAAACTAGTGAATATGTTGATGAAACCTCTCTGGTTCTTTTATCAATATTCACTCCAGGACAGCCACCTACTGTCAAATATGATTATGCCACCTCCATTGCTGATAAGATGCATGAGCAATTCATGAGCATGGACATGGAGGGAGTTTTCAAATATACGTCATACATATATCATCTGTTTCTTTACTATCAACTAGATAGTTTTCAAATTCCTATTAGAAAACTAGATTCTAAAGGAGAAAAAAGGTCTGTGATATTCTGGACCTCAGTCTTCCACCATGTGTATGAGTCCCCTTACACCTACTATGAATTCATTGATCTGTTCATACATCCAGCTTCTTCTTTACTAATGACAAGTCCTCCAGATAGACTTCCTGGTGAGATGCATAAAATTCTACAGCTCTGCAAGAGCTACAACATAGGTGACTAGTACTTTTACCAGAATCACACTAAAATCCGAATATATGGCTGTGAGCTGTGCCCCTAAAAATTGCCAAAATATGTGCCAATGAGACTATTTGCACTGGAATACTTCAGGGAATTTATCCAGGCAGACGTAATCCATTTTTTTGATGCTAAGAAAAAGCACAACTCAAAATAAGAAATCAACTGGGTCCTTTCATCTTCAATAAAAGGGAAGCCTGGCAAGAGGCTGACAATATTTTAGGGCACCAACTTAAGCTGAAACAGAGTTTTTATTGGGCACCATATGACCCCAATCATTTCATAAGTTATAGGAAGGTGAAGAATAAGTTGCCAGCATATGTTCATTGCAAAATCCCTGAAATCTAGAAATATGCTAATAAACAAGAATGGCTAGAGGGCACATTAGTTGAGGGAATTACTGAAGAAGAAAAACAGGAAAAGGCTATGAAAGAGCTTGAAAAAATGCTTGACCTGGACTCTTTTGGACAGGTATCCTTCCAGCTACAACAGCCCTTAGGATGTGACACATCTTTTGTTGGGAGTTCTCAGCAACCATCACAAAAGGCCAACACACGATCAGCTAAAGACAAGCAGATAATAGATTCAGAGCAACAAACAATGGCGGATCAGCCTGCCACATCAAAAGAATAGGTTCAAGGGCAAGTTCCCCCAGCTCAAACCAAGGCACCGAAAGTCCCTGTACTACAGACTCCTCAAAATGAGGAAAAGAGAAAAAAGAGAGATAGAGAAGAGGGTACCCCTGCCAGTGGACCAGCTGAACAACCAGGAGATAAGAGGCAAAGATTGAATCCCTATTCTAAGGAGGAATTTTTAGAAGAAACCACAGGCAGCATGAGGGATGAGGAAAGGACTGAGCATCGAACTTCTTCAATGGAGGGCACATCAACCAGCTCATTCCAGCAAGAGCTAGAGAAGCAACATAGTGTGGAAATTTCATCCACCAGGCCTCAAAGCAGGCAAGGCTCAGATATTAAGAAAAATTTCACCGAGATAAAATCAAATAATGATCCAGTGAGGATGCAACTTTATAATCATCTGATGAGGACAGCACCCACCAATCAACAAAGGCTAATGTCTGCTTATGATATTCAGGAAAGAAATATAATCCTCAGTCATTTCAAGCCCAAAATGTAGCAACCACAGTCAGCTGCTAATTATATTAGAACCAATCTGGAAGTTCTCTCTAAAGACATCCACCCAATAGACCATATTGAATTACACAAACAAACAAGGGAAATGGTGTACTCCACCTTGGCAGACAAGGCATTGCTCGCCCACAAACTGCAAAATTCATTGCACAATACCTCTGCCCAATTAGAATTGGAAAAAGCTTCCTCCTTAGCCAAGGACAACAGGATTAAGTCTTTAGAAGAAATTATCATTGAGCTCGGCCATGATCCCAAGGATGTAAAGGGCATCAAGGCACTCATAAAGAAAAAAGAGGAGGATATAGCTGCACTAAGGAAACAATTAAAGATACTTGTTACCATGCATCCACAAACAACAGATCTGGTACAGAAAAAGGCAGAGGAAGACATGGTGGACTTATTGATAAGGATGAATCAAAGGTTAAATGATACGGAGCAGTAACTGGAGAAAGCATTGCAAGCCAAGCAGGGAGAGTCGACCTCTCAGCCACTTGAAACAGCCCCAACAGGCTCAACTGCCTCCCCCCCCCCCCCCC
>APFE031605941.1:2263-22182 GCA_000404065.3 Pinus taeda | reverse complement strand
TATGCCTCACCCCTTGGCACCTTCATCCAGATGTACAATGAGGAGAAGGCTCCGCATGTGTTACCAAAGTTTTCCATTGGCAAGATATTCATGCAAGAGGTTGCATACCACATCTCGACAGGGTTGTCAATGAGACTACACAGGAAGAAGAAGGCACCTTGGCCCACTCTTCCTTTGCGGCTCAGTTTGTATGAGATCAAGAGTCTCAAGCATGCTGAGGCCAAGACGGAGGAATTCAAGAGTTTCACCTTCAGCATCCAAAGTTTCAATCCATATGACCTACATCGCTTAGTGGAGGACCATTGTGTATCATCCTTAGATCCATGGGGCATGTCATTGGCCTAAGGAAGACCCATGGAGATATTGCTACAACTCCTCAAGGCTCAATGAACCAGTTAGAGTGGTTGTAGAATGGTTAGCAGTGCACAAGGCAGCAACACTTGAGAGAGAAACAACATCTGTAGTAGCTTTGGACATTGAGGCAAAGAAGCGATAATGCAACAAAATGATTCACAAAGGCAAAGGGAGAAGCAAAAGTTGGAGGAGGCAGAGAATAAGTTGTAGTAGGTGAAGCAACAATTAAGGGAAGAGCAAGAGTTGCGCAGAAGGGATAAGGAAGCGCAACAGGAACAGGAATAGTAGGAAGCACAGTGTGTGCACATTGATGAAACTACACAAATACATGTTATTGACTCATTAGAACAACTGGTAGATAGAAAATAGGGTGAGCAGTATGTATCTCCTACACAATTTCAAGAACGAGTGATCGTGTCAGATGTGCACAAACACCCAACTGCATTAGCCGACACTACAAAGGCATATGCCAAAGCCACCAGTTCAAGTGGTAGATTCTTGATAATTGAGAATAAGCGCATGGCTAAGGAATTGCAAGTGACTAAGCAGAGAGAAGAGAAATTTATAGCATCCGCCAGAACAGAGTTGAAGAAATTGATACTTGATGAAGTATCGTCTCTCGAGACAATCATGCAGAAGTTGTACTTCAGGTTCGCCACCGTGCATAAGTCAGTTATCCATCTTAATGGTTAGCAGCAACGCTATGCTAGGAGAGCATGCATCTTGATAAACATACACACTACTATCGATCAAATGTAGATATGGACAATGAATTAAAAGGGAGCCCCGTTGTACTTGCCAAAGATGATCAATCCAAAGGTAGTGGAGTTGAAGGCATGCATCCAGAGTCAGATCAGGACTATGAGGAACTACCACAACAACTCATTACCAGCTTACAGGCTTCACATGCACGAGTGCTCAGGAGCATGGATGTCATTATACACATGCATGTGATCCCATCCATTGGCACACTCACTGAGGCGAAAGCAAAGAACCAAGTCTGACTGGAGCTGGACATGTAAATTGAGCAGTTGATGTGCATAGCCACCGGCGCAAATTTTCAGATGAGCACAGACACTATGCACTAGTATGTCACTGGTCCGGTTACACTTAAGACCATGATGCATATGCTATATGATGAGTTGGACATAGGTGCCAAATCAGTGTAACCGGATGCAACGGAGGCAAGCGTTCACTTTCAGAAGGATTTCACCACGGAATACGTGAAAACCATAACAAACTACCAAGCTTGGCATCAGTTTGCCACCATCGATCACCAAGAGGATGTCGATGAGTTAGTCTTCCCATAGTTTTCTGAGTCTCAGCAATGTCTTGTATGGCTTACTCAAGCCCATTTTTGTCTCACATGGGTACATGTGCAGATTGTATTGTAAACATGTTGTAAAGTGAAAGACCGAGTGTCAATAGTAGAATGTAAACAATCATGTCTAAGTTGAAGAGTCATGAAGGTAGCTCAATGTTGACCTAGATTGTCATTGATGTCAATATCGAAATATTCTAGATACTAAATGACGATATGAAGCCAAGGAGAAGCAGAGCAGATTCGTGAAGAAACAGGAGCAAGAAGCCAAGGAGCAAAGCCATCAGGGAAGCCATTGGAAGTCAAGAGCAGGAGCAGTCAAAGAAGAGCTATCAGAAGAGGTCATTGGAAGCCACGAGAAGCAAAGAGGAACACATCGACGGAGGTGCATAAACAGTGTTAACGAAGGAGTTAACAGTAATATCGTATGAAATACCAGAGAAATATCAGAGGAGTTAACATATCAGAGGTTGTATTGCAGAGTATCAGAGGAGTTAACATATCAGAAGAGCAGGGGTAGGAAAGTACAGACTCAAGTCCCGCACTCATAGCTAAAGTCCCACACTCATTCCTAGCCATCGATCTCACAGTCAACCCTTAGATCACGGTCAACTACGGGGGTTAAGGCCGGTTTTTAATCCATGTGCCAATCGAAGTCCCACAAACCGTTAATTGAGATAACATTGTGGACCCACTGCACCATTATAATACATCTTAAAGAAATATCGCATCCACCATACCGCAAGTGTTTAAAGTCTTGTCAAAAAAACCTCTGATTGCGATATTATTATGGACCCGATTGCTCCATTATAACACGCCCTATTGTAATATCGCATCCATTGTATCAGAACTTTCATATCGCAATTCATAAATGGATGTCACAGTAAAAACTACGATTGCGATATTATGGTGGACCTAACTGCACCCCTTTGACATAACTTAATGTAATATCACATCCGTTGAATAGCAAATTTCAAAATGGATGACATGTTAAAATTGTTGTTTGTGATAAAGTTGTGGACCCGATTGAGTTATTAAAAGAAGCTTATTAGAATATCGCATCCATTGCATATCACAATTCTTGAAGAAATGTAATGATGGCAAACTGCCGATTGTGATAAGGTTGTGGACCTGACGGGTTTATTAACAACTGCCTAAGATCGTATTGCATCTGCTCAGTCAGCAGTAGGGGGATCGACTATGTAATGAGAAGACCTCCGAAAGTTGTGATTGTGATTAAGGTGATGATGTGGCAGGTGGCACCACCCATTATATGGTTTTATCTATGTTGATATGTGAAGATCGATGATGTTGATATCAGAGGACAGAGTATGTTATGGGCACGACTTGTAAAAGACCTTCAAAAGTTGCGATTGCGATTAAAGGAATGATGTGGCACGTGGGATCTCCATATGGGTAACGTATCTCGGGAATCTATCATAGAGAAGAGGTAACAGTTCGTGAACTTGAAGGAAGAGAGGAAGTCGGAAGATCAAGCAAATGAAAGATCGAGAAGTTGAAGGTCGAGAAGCCGAATGGTCCAGCGAAAAAGGAAGCGAAAAGTCAGCCAGATCAGGCATCTATAACTGGGAACAAGGAAAGTTCACAACGAGCGAACTGTAAGAAACAGAGGAAGCCGAAGGTCTCACAGACATGGAAGAAGCAGGAGGATAGAAGTAAGTCGTAGGTCCAGAAGGGTTGGGAGCAGAGAATTACTACCAAACATATCCAGACAATATATAGCATAGGGATGAAGCTCTTAGGGTTGGTGCCTTAGAATTGGAAGGATTGGTGTCCTGGGAGTTGGTGCTCCTAAATCCAAGGTTGGTGCCTTGATAAGATAGGGTTGGTGCTCTAGAGGTTGGAGCCTCACAAAAAGTCCAAGTTGGTGCTTGGCAACTGGTTGAAGCCCTATATACATTGTACTTGATTTATTGTAAAGATTAAATTAATAAAATAATTTATTCTTGTTATTCATTTATGTGTTCTAAATATAAATGATTTAACTATAACAATTGAAAAGAAATATTGATTCACCCCCCCCTTCTTTATTTCCAACAATCGGTATCAGAGCCAGCTTGTTCATATCAGCCTCACAGCTAGAAGAAGGATTCTTAGTCATAATGAGAAATCAAGAAGTGTTAGGAAGACCTCCTCTGTTCAATGGCACAAATTTTGGTTTTTGTAAAAAAAGAATATCCTACTACTTAATGTCCCTTGGACCTGAAGTTTGGCATTCAGTTTTAAATGAGTACATAGCTCCTTCCACTCTTCCAACAAATCAAGACGAAAGGAAAGCTTACATTGCAAATGCAAAAAGCCTTAAACTCCATCACTAGTGGAATCACTGATTCTGAATTTACAAAAGTCATGAGTTGTAACTCAGCCAAAGAAGTATGGGATAAGCTAATTAGCTTATACGATGGGGACTCCAAAGTTAAGAAGGCAAAGCTTCAAACTCATAGAAGGCAATATGAAAGTCTAAAAATGGATGATGAAGAAGATATTGCATCATACTTGCATCATGGCCCTTGTCTTCCTCGCACCGATATGCAGGGATTAGCATTGTCGCTAGCATCGACCAGAGAGGCTGATCTTTGTTTCAGTTATGCAGGTCCTCTTATGGAAATTTTTTTAAATTAAGATCTCAAGCTTCCAACTCTAGAAGCTTCGTAACTGAAGTCTGGTAAATGGTTTGGCTGGATGGGGTTGAGGATGTTAGTTTGGGCTCTTTTCCCCTATAATGATGAAACTACCTCAAGGGATAAGACCTTCTCCCATGAGAAGAGGGTCCATGTCCCATCCATTCATCCTATATAAACCTCCCTTTTTCCCAAGCATAAGCTAGTGTTAATGTTGGTGTGCTAGTGCTAATTAAGTTTGGAGTAAAAAACAAGTTATTCATAGTTGTATCTCTCTATTTGTGTGAAGGAGAAGTGTGATTTGGTTTGGAGTGAAGCCTAAAGGGAATAGCCTTAAAACTATTGTTGTTGAGGCCATCATGTGATGCTAGCAGAAGTGTGTGGGAACCTAGTCTTGTCAGAGGAGAATGGAAACGTCAAGGTAATGGTTGTAAACTCTTCTTGATTCAATATATATGAAACTATTGATTGATTTACTACATGATTTGTCATCTTACATATTCATAGATTAATATTTCTTGACTTGTTAAGTAGGTTGAATTACAATTTGTGTATTATCACGGTTGTTGTTTTTTGTTGTTTACTTGTTTCAGGTGTTTGAAGAAGGAAGCGAGAGATAGTTGGAGCGAGCAAGAAAGGACATCATCAAATGGGATAAGTGTAGTAAGAGGTAGGCCCTCTTAATTGGTTCTAACCTAAGGAAATCTTCCATAGAATGTATCAATTGTAGGTAGCCCCATTATCGGGCTAGAGGAATTTGTTTGTGTCCGCACTTACAATTTTACTTCACCATAGGATCCGAATCAGTTTTGGTTTGTGGCGAAGGTTTTATGGACCACACAGTAGATTATGGATGGTAATCTAAAGAAATCACGACTAGTTACTTCCCTATAGGATCGTGCACTGGCATGGTACATTAAGTACTGCACTAATTACCTAGTGGCAACATTAGCAGAAACTCAGACTGCCCTAAACAAAGAATTCGGTAAGCCTAAGTCTGAATTGCAATCAGTAGTTGGATTCAAGGAAATCATGATGAGGCCTGGCGAGACACTCTGGTAATTAGATCAAAGCTTGAAGTGCCAGATTTGCGGAGATAATATGAATCTTATAGATAGTCAACATTGTGAATGGTTTGTAGCCTTGCTCCTGCCCCACTTAAGAGTTGCTTTGTCAAAATAAAAAATAGGAACACAGGCAGAAGCTCTGGAGATTGCGATGAGGTTGCATGAGACACCTATTTAGGACATTTCTTTGGGAGTTCAACAGATTAGTGCGGAGTTGCGGAACCTTTGCCTGGAATTCTAAAGCTTGAAAAAAGAGAAAAAGACCTGACTGGAGGCATGCGAGGAGGTCTTGTGTCTCAAGTGTAAGAGCCAGGTGCATGACAAGGATCATTACCCTGTCTTCAAAAATTATATCATGGGAGGGGGACCAATGCCCTTGAGGCAGGAAGCTCCAGCAGGACCAAGTACGGGGCCCGCGCTATGGTGTGCTATCTGTAAAGTGGCTGGAAAACATGCAACATATAATTGTCATTTGTTGCACTAGTTTGTACAGACGCCACAACAATTACTATACAATTATATAAATCGATTGGCCACGATGAGCGTAATTTCCATGGCTATGAAATAATGATGGAAAGGATGCCTACATACCAAATGTAGGTAGAAACTCAACCTCTGGATTAGGGCACTGGGGGAGTGCGCGGAGCATATCAGGGTCGCGAACAAGGCTGAGGAGGAGGAGGGCCTAGCAGGGGTCGTGGAAAAGTCATTTTTTATAATTGCAAGACACCAGGGAACTACGCACGGGAATGTATGAACCAGACATGACGGTCATGTCAATACTGCACTTAGTTTGATCACAGCATAGAAGAATGCCCTATACTAATAGTTAAGATGCAGGAGAAGAAGGTGTAGCCATAGCACCCTATGTAGAACTTGTAGATGATGAGGGCCAAACCTCGTGAAGAAGAACCAAATGTGAATATCATGCTACAAAGCGGGATCACGACTAGTGATGATAAAGGGAAACAACTTGAAGAAAGTGGATGGGTCCGCAAGGCTCCGGAAAAGGAGGTTTGGTTTGATCTGGAGCGTGCAAAGGAAACGTTCTTGGAAACAAAGAAAAGCTTCACTGAGGCATCTACTTCAGGAATCCAAGACAAAATACCAGAGATAAGCACAGCTATAGAGGTTGACCCCTCCGTGCTTACCTCCTTATTGGAGACTTGTATGAAATTACTACACAATAGGAAGGATGTAAAATGGTTGCAAGAGTTGATAAATAAATGCGTTGGTAAGGAGAATTCTCTTGATGGACCCTACATGATCAGAAAGATTGGTAAGCATAAGGCAAGAACAGGGTGCAATATGAGGCTTACCACGCAAATAGGAGAATATGAGATGGACCAAGTTATCTTGGATTTGGGGTGTGACGCGAATGTTAGCCTAAGAAAACCTGGGAAAGAATGGGGAGACCTGTGTTATAGTGGTCTCTAATTCAATTGAGGATGGAAAACCAGCAGAATATTATCCCGATGGGATGATTGCAGGGAGTTACCATAGATATAGAAGGTGTGAGTGCGCTTGTTGATCTTGAAGTAATAGAAATTGTTGACGACAACAACCCATATCTTGCACTCCTTGGTATAGATTGGGCTATCGATATGAATGGGGTCATCAACTTGAAGAAATGAACGATGTCATTTGAAAGAAAATCACTTTGCATTATAGTATCATTAGACCCTGCAGAAGGACCACTCTACACTGAACCACTCCTCAACTATGAAGAAAGTGATGATGATTTGGATCAAATCTATAAAATAACAGGGTGGGACCAAGATTGGGTCAATCCAACAGCTGATGGATCGATTGAATGGGACTGTGAAATCTCTTGTACATCGAATTCCGATGAAGAATTGGAACACTGGTAGAATAGGTTGCACGAAGTATCTACGCTACGTTGCAACATGATGACTAAATCGTTGTGCTGTGTGACCTCGGAGGTAAGAAATTTACCTTATTATGATGGTTTAACTGATGTGGATAAATTTTTGGATGCTTTTGAAAGAGAAGTCCTAGAGGATCATTGTTTCCAAGCGTTGGATTTGGCGCTATGCCTGCATGATGGTGGGGTGCGCATAAGGACAGATTTGATGAATGTTGAGAGTGCAGGAAGCTGATGAGAATGCGATTTGGTCGTCCTAAGGTCTGATTCACTAAGAAATATGATGGGAAAAATGATCTGTGCAATCATTTAGCTAAATGGACTAAGGTCTATGGAATAGAGTCATAGCTAGAATGGGTGCATTTATTTTGTCACACTCTGTATGTAATCCTAGTGAATTGGTATTTGGAGACAAAGCTCCACCATGGCACCGCGGAGTGGGATATCTTGCGATAGTGATTCCTAATGACCTTCAATTTTGAATATGGGTTAGAAAGTATTGATGAGACGCAGCAGGAGGTTAAAGTAAATATCTTCCGAATTCCATAGGATCCTTTGGATTTGGTTCAGCCGGATTGGGGCACCCAGCTGCGCCATGCATTGGAGTGTTATAATATGACTGCTGAAGGGGAGGATGAGGATCCAAGAAACATCAATATTCCATAAGCGGAAGGCCACCGCTAGGTTGAAGTTCTGAAGATAGAGAACCTAGATATTACTGCTCCGCTAAGAACCAAGCAGGTAAATATTGGTACTGAAGCGGAGCCTAAACTCAAAAAGATTGGGGATTATTGGGATGATGCCATAGTGGACAAAGTTGTTGAGCTACTCCATGAGTACCAGGATCTTTTTCCTACAAAATTTTCGGACTTGAAAGGCATCACAAGTGATTTGGGGTTGATGAAAATCACTTTGAAGCCGGACGTGAAGCCCATTAAGTAGAGGCCATATTGCCTTAATCCCAAATACAAAGAAAATGTTCGTTTGGAATTAGAAAAGATGCTTGCGGCAGGTATCATTGAACCAGTGGAGGAATCTGATTAGGTGAGCCCAATGGTAGTTCAAGAAAATAAGCAAAAGGATGAAATAAGGATTTGAGTAGACCTGAGAAAGCTTAGTGATGCCTGCGTTCATGATCCTTTCCCAACACCATTTATAATGAGGTGTTGGACAATGTTGGAGGACAGAAGGCCCACTCATTTACTGATGGGTTCTCTGGATAGCATTAGATCAAGATCGCGCCAGAAGACAGGAGTAAAACAACCTTCACGACAGAATGGAGGTGTTTTCAGTATACAGTGATGCCCTTTGGACTCAAGAATGCACCAGTGATATTCTTGCACGTAGTCATTGCGAAATTCAAAGAATTTATTCATAAATTCTTGGAGGTATATTTTGGTGATTGGACTGTGTTTGGGTTGGTAAAGTGACATGTACCATGTATACGATTAATGTTGGATACGTACCGAAGGTATCAGATCGCGTTGAATGTGAAAAAATGCTTCTTAGGTGTCCCCTTTGGAATCTTGTTAGGTCATGTGGTGTGTAAGCAAGGATTAATGGTGGATCCAATCAAGATCATTGTAATAATCAATTTGGAAGCCCCGCGAAGTGTCAAACAGTTGCACGCAATGCTGGTCCATACTAGATATTATCGAAAATTCATCAAAGCTTACGTCAGATTACTGCACCCATGGAGAAGTTATTAAAGAAGGACGCTACATTCTGGTCGGATGAAGAATGTCAGCATAGTTTAGATGTATTGAAAGAAAAGATGGTTACCATACCAATCTTAGTTTTCCTGGATTGGAAGAAGGAATTCGATGTGCACGTTGATGCATCGTGTATTGCAATAGGAGCAGTGTTGACACAGGCTGGTGATGGGGAGATGGATCACCCTATAGCATTTGCAAGCAAAAAGTTGTCCAAGGCTAAGAAGGATTATTCGATGATAGAGTGTGAAGGCTTGGCTATGGTGTACGCACTCCAAAAATTAAGACATTACCTCTTAGGAGGACATTTCAAGATGTACACAGATCATTCTACGTTGAAGTATCTAGTTAATAAGCTTGTATTAGGGGGGGGAATCTGCAGATGGTTGTTGTTATTTCAGGAATATGATTTAGAGGTAATTGTGAAGCTAGGAAGATTGAATGCAGGACCTGACCATCTATCACACATTGAGACAGGAGAAGAACCTACTAATTTGGAGGAAGGGCTTCCTGATGTACAGCTCTTCGCGGCGCGCGTAGTGGATAACTACTTTGTAGATATCATCCATTTTTTGACAACAACGGTTGCTCCAGAAGGGTACACCAATCAGCAGAAGAAAAAATTGGTGGTGCGCACTGCAAAGTTTTCAGTCATTGTAGGCCATTTGTATCAAATGAGATCAGACAAGATACTTCGACGATATGTGCTCGATTTTGAGCGAAATAGTATCCTCGCGGAAGCCCATGAAGGAGCTACGGGGGGAGATTATGCAGGAAAAATAATAGTGCAGAAGATTTTGTGCGATGGTTTATGGTGGTCGATGCTGCATAAAGATTCTAAAGCATATTGTAGGGCATCCGATGCATGTCAGAGAACGAGCAGACCATCGTGAAGGGATGAGCTGCCTCTGAATGCGTAGGTGTCATTGCAGCCATTTGAGAAATGGGTAATTGATTTTGTAGGACCAATTAAACCCCCATGTTGAAAATAGCAACAAGACATGCTAAATATAGAAGTGGTAAAAATAGCATTGCTATAAATAGCATTTCGGGATACATTCCAATTTTAGTTAGTCCCTAAACTAAAATTGAGAATTAAAATTCGAATTTGATCTTAGAAGTTGTTTGAAAAATAATTAATTAATTCATCTTGAGTTAATTAGTTGGAGAAAATCAAACATGAAGTCTATGTCAAGACATGCAACAGTTTTCCCTTTGATTGAGGAAGTTATCCCTTAATTAAAGTGATCAAGATGAGTTGTACTTTGAGTTGTAATAAGTTGGCTCAATTAAGTAAGTTAAGTCCAGTTATATTAGTTCCAACATTTTTTGGAACTGATTGTGAGTTCAGTTAGTTAATGCATGCATGCATGTAACTATTGTACTTCAGATAACTGAATATTCTCTCATAACTAACTCATGCATGTTAGTTCCGTCAGAGACCCAGTTGAGATCAGATGATGGGACAGTGTACTATCAGTTGCAAGAATATTACATTGAGGATATCTCTTGCATGCAGAAGGAATTCATTCCTTGGAGATTGCACAGTTACTTCTGAGTTTGGTTAGTTGTGCGAGAAGAGAATTCACACAGGTGGCAGCCAGAGGACCCAGGAGAAATTGTGCAAGGAAATAGGAGGCTTGGAGGACTGGAGGAAGGCTTATGTTGTGTCTATTCAGTCTATGAGCAGCATTGAGGGATTGTACTAAGATATGGATAGCTTGTGAGCTAAAGCTTTGTGTAATCCAAACATATTTCCACTTGTATGATAATACAGAGATCAGGGTTTTTAGCTGAGGATTTCCCCAGAGTATTCTTCTGTGTTCATGTCTGATTGATTTTTCATTCTTTGTTATATGTGTTCTATATGATCTTGCTCAAAATCAATTAAGCTTCCGCAAGTTTGTTTGTAAGTAGATCAAGTATTTTGCTTTAGTATATTGCATTATCTGGTGATCTATAGTGGGAAATTCTACATGGTATCATATCAAAGGTGATCAAAGTGAAGAACAACATACAAAGAAGGGAGAAGTTCGAAGATTGAAGTTCCTGATTATAGAAATCGAATTCTTATCATATCTCAAATTTCACCAATGGCGTTTAACGGTTTGAGACTCGAGTATGCCCTAGATGGTAGCTCGAATTATATAGCCTGGAAGGATCACATGGAAGTGTTATTAGACGACAACGGTTTGAAGGACTGCATCGATCAAGAAGTCCCCAAGCTAGCAGCTGCTAATGCCTAAGAATTAGCGGAATGGAAGAAATGTGTGGCTAGAGCGAGGAGGATTATTCTGGAGGGAGTTCGAGACCACATGTCTCGAGTCTCCATGGGAAGGAGACACCATTTTCAATGTGGAAAACATTGAAGGATCTATATCAAAACAGCAGCGATCAGAGGAAGCTGGTGCTGAAAGACAAGCTTCAGAAAATCAAGTGTGAAAAGGGTGACTCGATCTCTACATATCTGAACAAGCTCACCACCTGCAGGGATGATCTTGGAAGTGTAGGGATCACAACAACCAATGATGACATGGTGATTCATACTCTCCTCAGTCTTCCTAAGAGCTGGCATAGCTATCAAGACTCAGTAAATGGAAGAGAGAAACTGCCAGATTGGGAACGACTTTGGTCAGATCTGAAGCAGGAGGAGATAAGGAGAAGCACCAGAGATGGATCTTCATTAAAGCAAGATGATGAAGAAAATCTATCCTTAGCCAGTAAGACTAGGAAAGGGAAAGGGAAGGCATCCCATTCCAAATCGAGTTCTTCCCATGGTGGGAAGAAGATTGACAAATCGAAAGTGTGATGCTTTCACTGTCATGAAGTGGGCCATTATGCTACAAATTATCCATAGAAGAAATCCAAGAAGGGATCCTCGAAGGGATCATATGGTGAGGCACTAGCCTCATAGTTCGAATTGGATTTCACCCTCATCGCATGCATGGTTTCATCGATGGTGAGGTGTGTTTGGTACCTGGACAGTGGAGCCTCATTCCACATGACCGGCGACAAGAATATTTTTAGTACCTTGGAGGAGAAGGACCTTCAGATGCGCATCAAGACGGGCAATGATGGAAAGTACCATGTTTCAGGTGAGGGTACGGTTGTGTTTTAGAGGGAGAATGGAGCTCCTCTCACCCTGACTGATGTAAAGTATGTGCCTGGTCTGAAGAAGAATCTTGTATCCATCACTATGCTGGAAGACAAAGGCTATTATGTAGTCTTTAGTAAAGGAAAGGCATTCCTCAAGCATATCGACACTGGACAGACCAAGAGGATTGGGATTTGAGTAAAGAATCTCTACAAGCTGGAGGTAGACGATTGTGCTGCATTGAGTTCCAAAGCAGAGTTGGTGCAGAGCCATGATGTTGGAGATCTATGGCATAGAAGATTGGGCCACTTGCACCATGGGGCCTTGAAGATCATGCAGCAGATTTCTACCGAACTTCCCAAGGGAAAACTGGAGCAAGTGGATACATGCAAAGATTGTACCTTGGGTAAGTATGCAAAATATTCCTTTCAGGATCGAGACAGTAGAGCTAGAGCAATCCTAGAGCAAGTTCATATAGATGTGTGTGGGCCATTCTCTACAGCCTCCATCGCTAAACAAAGGTACTATGTTACTTTTATTGATGATTTTTCTCATAGATGTTGGATCTACTTCATGCAGAAGAAGGATCAAACCTTCTCAAGGTTTTGTGAGTTCAAAGCCTTCGCAGAGAAAGAATCTGGAAAGAAAATAAGGGCCTTGCAAAGTGCCAATGGTGGAGAGTATGTCTCCCAAAAGTTTAAGGACTTCTATGCAGCAGAAGGAATTAAACGGGAGTTGATGGCACCCCATAACCCACAGCAGAATGGGGTGGCCAAAAGGAAGAACAAATCGATTGTGGGAGCAGCTCGGGCAATGCTGCATGACCAAAGCCTACCACTTCTTTTGTGAGCTGAGGCATGCAATACATCAGTATACTTGTAGAATAGAAGCCCACATTGTATACTGGGAATGAAGACACCAGTGGAGGTCTTTTCCGGGAGGAGACCAGATGTGAGTCACTTAAGGATCTTTGGATCATCGGTTTATTTCCATGTGACCAAGGATGCCTGGAAGAAGCTAGAGACAACAACTGAGTTGGGGATACTTGTGGGGTACACTGATACTCCCCACAACTACTAGGTGTTCTTACCTACTAGTCAGAGGATAGTGGTACGCAAAGATTTGAATTTCGACGAGCAGAAAGCAATGCGAGTTTCCCTTGAGAGGGAGCTCAAGTTACATGCAAAGGAGGAACATTTGGTTCCTAAGGAGGAGGACCCTTAGACTGATGTGGAGCAGCCGCATGTAGAGGACCCAAGAGTGGAGACATCCACTCATGTAGAGTCTTCCAGAGATGGGTGGAAATGCTCAAGGGAAGCTGACAGATTGGTGATGGATGCGAGAGAGAATGTGGGATAGCCATCCTCTCAGCACAGACAAAGGAGATCACCCAAGCGGTACACTAGTTACATGGCCCTCGTTGGGGAGTGTGTAGAGACCGAACCTTCATCCTTTGAGGAAGCAGTGTAGTAGCCATTCTGGGTTGATGCTATGGTGGAGGAGTATGACTCCATCATTTGGAAGAGTGTTTGGGATGTTGTGCCAAGACCAGAGGACAAGTTAGTAGTGAGTTCTCGATGGCTTTACAAGGTAAAGCAAGCAGTTGATGGTAGTGTTGAGAAACATAAGGCAAGGTTTGTTGCCCGTGGTTTCTCACAGGTCGAGGGGATCAACTATGATGAGAATTTTTCTCGTATAGCAAGGTACTCATCTATCATATCGATGTTAGCACTATCGGCTCAGATGGGTTGGAAGATCCATCAGATGGATGTGAAGACTGCGTTCCTCAATTGCAAGATTGAGGAAGAGGTGTACATTGAGCAACCAGAAGGTTTTGAGACCCTCGATCATAAGTCGCATGTGTGCCAAATCAAGAGAGCTTTGTATGGGCTAAAGCAAGCACCTCATGCTTGGTACACCAGGATCGATAATTATTTCACCGGGTTGGGCTTCACAAAGAGTGAAGCAGATGTGAACCTTTACCACATCATGGGAGAAGGTAAGCCATTGATCATTGTTCTTTACGTTGATGATCTAATATTGACAGGTGATGATCATTTGATAAAGTCTTGCAAGGAGGACCTTGCAAGAGATTTCGAGATGAAAGACATGGGTCTTATGCACTACTTTCTAGGCATGGAAGTATGGCAGAAGGGTGGGGAAGTGTTTGTGTCTTAAGGCAAGTATGTCAATGAGATACTCAGGCGATTCCACATGGAGAAGTGCAAGCCCATGCAGACTCCTCTAGAAGATAACTGGAGGAAGGAGGATGCTACTTCAGGTGATGTAGTAGATGCTACCATTTATTAGAACCTTGTGGGTTCATTGATGTATTTAGTGAACACACGACCAGATTTGTGCTTTGTGGTGAACCAACTAAGTCAAGCTATGGTTCAGCCTACCAAGATGTGTTGGAAGGCAGCGAAGCATGTGCTGAGATACCTCAGAGGCACATCTCAGTATGGATTGTGGTACAGACGAACAGAGGGAGAGAAGCCTCAGGGCTTCACAGATGCAGATTGGGCGGGGAGTCCATCAGACCGGAAGAGAACTTCAAGAGGAATTTTAAACCTTGGTTCAGCTGCAGTTTCTTGGTACAGCAGGAAACTAAGGTCAGTTACACTTAGCTCAGGAGAGGCTGAATACATGGCTGCCAGTTAGGCAGCATGTGAGGCCATTTGGATGTGGAAAATTCTAGTTTGATTGTTTGGTCAGAGGATGGATCCAACTGTGATCTATTGCGATAATCATAGTTGTATCAAACTCTCTGAGAATCCAGTATTTCATGACAGGTCCAAGCACATCGATATCTGGTACCATCATCTTCGAGACTATCTGGTGAAGAGGATCATGTTGCTTCTATATGTTTTGACCAAGGAACAGGATGCAGATATTTTGACTAAGGCATTGTCAAAATGCAAATTCGAGTTCCATAGAGACAGGATTGGGGTGATAGATAACCCCTTTCTTGTTGAGAGGGAGTGTTGAAAATAGCAACAAGAAATGCTAAATATAGAAATGCTAAAAATAGCATTGTTATAAATAGCATTTCGGGATACATTCCAATTTTAGTTAGTCCCTGAACTAAAATTGAGAATTAAAATTCGAAGTTGATCTTAGCAATTGTTTGAAAAATAATTAATTAATACATCTTGAGTTAATTAGTTGGAGAAAATCAAACATGAAGTCTATGTGAAGACATGCAATAGTTCTCCCTTTGATTGAGGAAGTTATCCCTTAATTAAAGTGATCAGGATGAGTTGTACTTTGAGTTGTAATTTTTTAGCTCAGTTAACTGAGTTAAGTCTAGTTAGATTAGTTCCAACAAATTGTGGAACTGATTGTGAGTTCAGCTAGTTAATGCATGCATGCATGTAACTACTGTACTTCTATTTAAGTTTTCAAATGGCGCTATTTGGGAGGAGGGGTCGGGCTGCCAACCTCGACCCCCAGTCACCGCTCTACCACATGACCCTTGGTGTATAAGGAATGGGGCCTAAGGACCATCCCTGACCCCTGGTCACTTTTCACCCACACAACCACTGGGGTACAAGACCAGAGCACCAACAGAGAGGGGCATAGCCTGGCCCTAGCCCTGGTCATATGAACGCCACAGAATCTCAAATTTAATATGGAAAATGATAATGGATAAGGTTCTTGGTACTAGCCCCAGGTCCAAGTCATATACCACGGCACCAAACAGTGGAAAAATCTTGGGGGAGGTCAGTTATGAAATGGGGTCAGCCCCAAGCGTTATGGCCACCCAAATGAGCACGGCGTATGGAGTTTAAGGGGCCCTACATGAAGGGCAAGTTGTTAGCCTGGCCCTCAATCCTATGGCACTTGATAAGACCACATGCTCGAGTTTTAAGGGCTAGGCAGGCAGGGGCAGGGGTTAAGGCCCAGCTCGTAGCCTTATGTGGCCATATGACCCAAATGTTCGATCTTAAGGGGTTATTGGCTAATTTAAATTTCCAACAAATTGCACTGGTGAAGAGCGAATTTGTGCGAAAAACAAGGCGTATTATTAGGAAAATTAGACTGTTGGTCCAATTTGTAGGACAGTTAACAACAAAACTCAAAGGAGAGCTTGAGGAGCCATATATTTTTTAGTTTTTGACCAAATTGAGCTCAAGAAGAGTCTACCTAGGGGTTTTTGGATATTTTGGATCCAATGGTGACCTCTAATTGTTGATTCAAGCACATCTAAGGAGTATTTTTGCAAGTTGAAGACCAAGGGTGTATGGATCAATCAGGTTTTTGAAGCAGTTCTGGAAGATGTTTGACCACGGAGAAGGCCTTGTAGGGGTTTTCTCAACTTTAGAAGTCTACTGCAGAAATTGTTACATGCAGGGTTCAACTCAGGTTTAATTTTCTCACTATGTTATGTTGAGGAAGTTTTGTTTATGCTCTTCAATGTGGAATTGAAGTGCTCATATGCTCATGTAAGCTCATTTCAGTTGGAGTATAGGATCTTTGTAGGAGATGCATTGCATTGTTGCTTTATGTGAGAGTTCTTTGTAGGAGAACATTAACTTGTAGGGGTAATAGCCACATGTTTTCATCAGAAAACTTTTATGTACTCCTTTTTACACTGAATATATGGAGTGGTCTAGCTATGTTGGCAGGCCCTGAAATGTAGCCCAAGAGGGGTGAACTCCGTCAACAAATCATTTGTTATGCTCTTCATGATGCTTGTATGAGTTATGTGATATTATGTTGCTTATGTTAAGTTTACATGTGAAGACTAACTCATGACTTGAAGAGACGTTAAAAAAACATGTTTTGTGTCAAGACCCATTATTACCTTACAAAGCATCAAAATAGTCCTTGTTTATTTGTCTGTTTTATTTTCAAGAAGAGGAAAAAGGTACCTCCTCCATTTTCAGATCATGCAAGATCGATCTTGGTGAATCTATTTGATATATCTAAGTTATTGATGTTTATATGCTCATAGTTATTTGTATCTACTAATCAGTTTCATTTCAAGTTATATTTACAGTTATTCAAATGGTGAATACTTAATTGTTTAATTAACGTCATAATCTCCTATAACTTGTTAGATTTAACAAGTCTTCCTCAGAAATTTTCCTTAGGGTCTACCCCTTGGCTTATCTATGAGAGAGCCTAGATGAAGAGAATTAGGATTAGGTGACAACCCCTTCTCTGAGCATGCCACAAAGAACACTTTGTGAGGTTGAGGATTTTTCCCACAAATCTTGGATGTGCAATTTGTGAAAACAACAATGCTCTCATTGGCGCATATATTCGAGGGAATACCTAGTAGATTCACATCATTTCATATGGCTTTCATGGTGACTCACCTCTCATGATTTGATGTCGCACACATAATATAACCTAATCTACTTCAACCAACTCTGATAGTTTTCGGTAAACCTTTCATCCGATTCTTAACTTTAGTAATGAGGAGAAGGATAAGCACTTAAATACCCATCTCCTATCATTTAAAAACCTTACTTGCATAAATTGATTAACTTTATTTCTAGCAATATTATCCACTGACACAAATACGCGGTGAACGTGGGAATATTAATGCAAGTAACTTCTAGTTTGGTGTAAATTAATGCATTTCAAGTAGCAGTAACCCGCATCAAGTTGTGCCTTTTTTGGCAAAATGCAATGGAGAAATAAAGTCCCTGATTTTCAAAAGTTCTATATTTATAAGAAAATTTTGAATTCCTTTATTTGGAAACTGTAGTGTTCATAGTTTTTCTTACGTTTTTCACCATTTCATTCCTTTCAGACAAGTCTTTCCTTTCATCACTGATTATAAATGCACGGACTAGAGATCACAGATTATGAAGTATGATCACGACAAAAGTTCATGGGATCAAGAAGGGTACAAGGCTATCGAGTGTAGAGGAAGACAAGAAAATTCCGAATTTATTTTAAACAACTATCACAGCTTTCAAGCCAAGTGGGCAAAGGAAAAGTTTTCCTTAGCCAGATCGCCACATGACAGGTGAAATAGATAGGTGTGCGAGTCAAGAACATGTATGCAATTAAGGTACAAGATGCATGCAAAGCCTTGAAGGGCAAGGCAAATATTAGAGACTTGGTAGTTGAGAGGTAGCATAAATTACCTCTCAACATGCAACCTTAGAAGCAACCTCAGCAAGTTGTGGAGCAACCACAATTGGAGAAGTAGAGAGGAGATTGAGTGGAGATATCCATTCAATTAGAGACCTCTAGTAGGGGGAATTTCAAGCCAAGTGGGCAGAAGGAGCAAATGCAACCATACATCCAGGTGAAATATGGGGTGATGTGAAGCAATAGTTCCAATAGTTCAGAAATTGGGCAGGATCCATTGAGGTGTTTTTTGTCTCATGGATCATTACCTTGCTACGGGGACCCACAATATTCAGTAGCAAGAGGATCAATGTCACTCAGACACTGAGGAGTTTAGAGCAGTGTTGACAGCAAATCAGGGGGCTTAGTAGCAAAGTCAACAACAACACAATTTTCCTAGTAGATAGTTGCAGACACAGTTGATTCATTTTATTTTATTTGGATGCTTTTCAGTTGTAGATGTTGCAGTAGCAACAACAACAGTGACAATCATTGCATACAGAACATTCCAAAGGTACCGGATTAGGATAGAGTTGAACCCATTTCTTGTTGAGAGGGAGTGTTGAAAATAACAACAAGAAATGTTAAAAATGGCATCAAGAAAAACCCTAATTTAATTTGTCCTTGAATTAAATTAGGAATTAAATTCTAATTCTAATTCTCATAGCAACTTGTAATAGTTAACTAAGTTAAGTTGACTTAGTTGGCTCAGTGAATTCGATTTGGGAGTCTATCTAGAATCATGTAGAGTGTGTTAGACTCCGTCTCATGTCAGAGATTGATTCTTCTTCAAAACCCTATTTTGAAGAAGAAATCATTAATGTGTTGTTTCAGATTATGTAATTTATCTCCAGCTCTTCAACTAGCAGCAACTTCAAACTCCTATCCCTGCACAAGCGCAATTCAACATCATCAGCAATCAGAGGCAAAAAGCTATTTGGAGAAGTCTCACTGGAGATCCCGAACACCTGTTTTGGAAATTGTCATAAATGAATTATCTTACAACAAGGAGTTGATTGGTCCATTTCTTCAGGCATTGACAGAACCCAAGTGGAAAATGGACATTATTTTGACCTATCTTTTGAAGTATTTCTCACGGTATATCGCTAAGAGTGTGGGAACTGATATTAAAGCAACTGGCCTGTATTATGTTTTCTGAGTACATTTTGAGGAGAGTTTTCTGAGTGCTGAGGGCTGAGTGCTGGAGGAGAACTAAGCTCCATTGTACAGTCTTGACACAAGGATTTTTAATGAAAATTTCACAGCTCTGACTTATGAGATTCCTGTGGTATGATAATTTAGCATATGTTTTTCTCTTGTTTCATATGTAATCTGTTATGTTCCATTTCACTACATGATCATTTCTAACTAAACAAATGAAGTGTTTAGGTAAGAATTCATGCCTGCCATGCTCTGCCTATAAGTTTGTTCATGTTCAATGTTTTCTTCTGTTTGACAAGGATTCAAAGTTATTGTTTGCCCTTGTCAGCTCCTCACCAGTCTTGCCATCTCATTTAGTCTCAATTTGATGCTAAATTTCTTGCCTACCTTGCCTCAGTCGATAACCTCTGTTGTTCGTTATATTTCCCTCTTTCAAGATGTGATGTTGCCCATGCATCCCAGAAAAACCCCGTTATTTAATCAAAAATCCCAAAATAAAATTCTTTTATCAATTTACTAGCCTAATATCAGTGTTACCCTATTGGTCATCTCATCTATTGAAGATTTTACGAGATAGACCGGAGAGAGCCTTC
>APFE031605940.1:0-11511 GCA_000404065.3 Pinus taeda | reverse complement strand
CATGAGCTCCATAGTGAAACAGGTCGTTGGGCAGTTCCTAAGATGGAAAGGATCTGCCATATTTGTGAGAATAGGAGCATCGAGGATGAAAACCACTTCCTCTTAGAGTGCCCTGCATACAACCACATTAGATCTCAATTTCACAACCTTTGTTACAATACTGACCTTCCTAGCCTTTTACAATGCCAAAATTATATTGAGCTCGGGAGGCTTCTCTCCAAGCTTTTTGAGCATAGGAATAAAATCTTAAATCAAAATGAATAATTTGTCTTTTTAGGTCCGATAGATCATTATTTGGTCTCAGCGGACGTTAACCACCATCATCATCATCACAAAGCACAAGGTTCTTATGTTAATCCATACAACGCTCGCTTTAGTTTTCACACATGCGAATCTCTGTCAAGGGTCTCAAATCCTTCCGTTTGCTTAATGTACACCTCCTCCTCAATTACTTCATTGAGGAATGTTGCCTTCACATCCATCTGATGTATCTTCCATCCCATCTGTGCTACAAGAGATAGAATTGATATGATTAAAGAGTACCTTGAAACTGGAGCAAAGGTCTCCTCATAGTCAATTCCCTCCACCTGAGAGAACCCCTTGGCCACAAATATGGCCTTGTGTTTCTCAATGCTTCGATCTGATGCTTGCTTCACCTTGTAGATCCACCTAGAACCCACAATTGACTTGTTCTCTGGTCTTGGGACTACTTCCAAAACACTATTTCCTGATAATGGAGTCATACTCTTCTACCATAGCATCAACCCATACTAGTTTGTTCATTTATTCCTCAAATGAGGACGGATTAGTCTCTACAAGCTCACTCATCAAAGCCATGTATCCAATATACAGATTTGGTGACCTCATATGTCTGTGCTATTATGTTGGTGCTCCCACATTCTCTCTAGCATCATGCAATAATCTGCCAACTTCTCTAGTGCACTTTCTTCCATCTATGGATGTCTCTACTTGAGTGGAAGTCTTCACTCTCTCTACCTCTTCTTGTGGATTCTCCACAACTTCCTTGTATATTCAAACTGCTTATGTAATTTTCTAAAACAAAAGACTTGACGATACTCTACTCATCAGTAGAAACAATTAAACAATCAAGAAATCACAACATAAACATGAGACAAGATTCAATCACATATGCTTATAGATTTATCTAAGGGGAAAGAAACTTCTCAAAACCCCTTCCTATATGTATTGTATTAGTCATAAAATAGAGACGAAATGCAATGATTTCTCAAGCTCGAGCAACCTCTACACTAGTATAATCCATCTCACTAGTTCCTAAACAAGCTATGTTCAATACTTAACCAAATCCAAGCTTGCTCAAGTCCTTATTTCCATGCACTATTCCTCAAGGAATTAGCCCCCTATTAAGTAGGAAAAATTTCATTTAGAATTATGCAAACCCTCTAGGCCCCTTCTCTGACTGCATGCGCCACCTGTATAATTTGGAATTGTCTACAACTGATAGTACACTGCCCTTGAACTCCAATCTCAACTGGGTAAGTCAAAATTAATGCATGCATGAGTTAATTAAGGCCAATTGATTAGTTAACTGGTTGAACATTGAAGCTGCATCCCACTGCTAGACCTCCTACTAGTTCCTCCAACAGTTGGAACTAGTTTAACCGACCTTAACTCAATTTAACTGAATTAAATTGTTACGACTAAAATTAACTCAACGTAGGGTCCTAAAATTTAGGAATCACTGTACACAACTCATGTTAAGCCCTCAACTCAAATTAACTAAGCTAACTGACTGATAAGAACTCAGTCAACTCACTCAAGTTCTCTTGTGATGTGGAATTTCGATTTTCTCTGAATTTAATTCAAGGGAAAATTAAACTAGGAACTTATTGCTGCATTTTTTCAACATTATGGTACCTTAGAGGCACTACCTAGTTTCGACAATGGTAGAGACGGACATGATATAGGAAGTGAAGCTATTTGGCTTCATAGATGCAGATTAGGTGGGGAGTCCATCAGACTGAAAGAGTACATCAAGAGGAATTTTTAGTGTTGGGTCCGCATTTGTTTCCTGGAACAACATGAATCAAAGATCTGTGGCACTCAGCTCAACATAAGTAGAATACATGGCTGCTAGTGAAGCAACAGGTGAGGTGATCTGGATGAGAAAAATTCTTGTGGGACTTTTTGGTCAGATGATGGATCCAACTGTGATAATTAGAGTTCCATCAAGCTTTCTTAAAATCCTGTATTTCATGATCGATCCAAGCATATAGATATTCAGTATCACCATCTACCAGATTGTGTGTAGAAGCAGATAATGTTGCTGGAATACATTCCTACAAAGGACTAAGATGAAGATATTTTGACAAAGGATTTTTCAAGAGGAAAATTCGATTTCCATAGATGAAAGATAGGGGTTACAAATAATCCCTTTCTTGCTGAGAGGGAGTGTTGAAAATTACAGGGAGAAAATCTCAGTTTGAATTTGCCTTGATCAAACTAGAGAAATTCAAATTTCCATTTCAGCAGAAATATTGGAGGTAGTTAACTGTGGTGACAAGCCTTTTGTCACTTAGTTAACTTAGTTAATATGAGTTGGATGCCTTGATTTCAAATAACTTAGCATGAGTGGTTCCTAATTTGTAAGCAATCTAATTCAGTTAAATTGAGTTATTGTCAGTTAAACTAGTTAACTATTGGAGGAACTAGTGGAAGGTCAAGTTGTGCAAGTAGACTTTAGTCTAACTCAATGATAATCCAGATAGCTAATTATTTGACCCAAAATAATTGTTTCATGTAGAAAATTTGAGTTACCCAATTGAGATGGAGATTCCAAGGCAGTGTACTATCAGTTATAAACTATTCCAAATGTGTACAAGTGATGCATGAAATTAGAGATAAAACCTTATGGATTGTGCAATCAATTAAGGGAAGAACCCCTAAATAATAGGAGCCTAATTCCCTTGGATTTTCGCAAGGAAATAGGGGTTCAAAGGGCTTAAAATTTGGCTAAGTGTTGGTTAGGGCCAGTCAGTCAGGAAAAGAGATAGACTCTACACTTGTAAGTTGTGATCGAGCTTGAGAATGCATATGTAACACATCTCTATTCCTTGATTAATGCAATACATATAGGAATGGGTTTTGAGTAGTTTATTTCCCCTAGATAAATCACTATGAATGTGTGTTCATTCTTATTGCATGTCTATGTTTTGAGTTCTAGATCGTGAATTGAATTCTGAAGCGCAGTAGAGTAGGTTTGTGTCTTGTGATTTAGAAAATTTCATGAGCGGTAACAAATCTACAACATAATTTCTAGAGTAGAAAAAATAAAAGTGAGAACTAAGTAGGTATTAAGAGGGCATTTTGGGTTTATGGGGAAGTTATAAAAAATCGGATTACAGGATTAATAACAGGCTTCTTAACCTCAACAACAACACCCAAAATCTTGGACTAGGAAATTAGAATCATAATGATTATAAAAGCAATGCTAGTTGGAGATGGTGAAAAATATAGAATTTACTAGCATGTTGGAGGCATGATCATCGCAAAAGTTCTCAGCTTATTACTAGTGCAGACCCCCTCGCCAGATGTTGCTGAAACCTTCCAAATGCAACATTGATGACATGAGAGGGTAACAAAGTTTCCAATCAACAACGAGATAAGGAATACAGAAGGTCAGACCAAGAGGGCTAGGGCCTTCCTTCATTTAAGTGTTGCACAACTAGACATTGGGAAGGATAAATCGCACTTGTATCCTGGTAATATCACAAAGGTATTAGAAAATGGTAGAGCAATCCTAACCTTGGAAAGAAGACATAGAGGTCATGGGGGTTGCCATATTAATTCGCTAGTTCCTCATTACTCATAGCATGTGTGACTGTATGGGGGTAGTTGGACACATCATTATCCCCTTCCTTCCCTCCCTCCCATGCTCACAGAGTGGGCCTTCCCACTCCCCTTCCCACCCACTCCGTGAGCATTGTTTCCAACACCTCCACCGGGGTAATTAAATTCTCATTTTATATATAGTCTCAAGTATATTTTTTTACTTGTTTGAATAAAAAGTAGAGTGGAGAATTTTTTCGACTTAACCACGATGTTCACCCACCTTTAGTTTTCTCAACTTAACTCCTATATTCTCTCGTTACCACCTTTTATAGTGATATCATCCTACATTTTATAATTACGCCAAACAAGCATTTCCTTTGTGGGCTTCGGGTGAGAAAACACTATTCACCCGACCAATAGCAGACTTGAAATTTCATCCTTCTTCATCCAGCTATATGTTACCATCTGGACTGTCCACCTAGTTACGTCGAACAACTTCCATCTTATCACTTATCTCCCACGCTAAATGCACATTCAATATATTGCCTGATTGCTATTTGTGCATTAAATAGCCATAACTATGGAACCATGAATTTTTACTTCTATTTGCTGCATTTGGTTGAGTTCCAGTAGGTTTAGACGACTTCTGGTGACAATATATGCTATAGAGGCTAGTCTTTTTCAGCAAGCACGCACATTCCAGAAAGTAGCAAACAGACACATTCCAAAAGGTAATGACCACCATCATTTCAGAACATCCAAGCAACGAACAACGAGGTTTCAATGGAGGTTTTGGAAAACAACAAGTGCGTTGTCTGCATATTCCTTACTACTTGTTTGCCTTTTGTGCAAACTTTATGGTTTCCCTTCTCAACCTGGTACATTTTCTGCAAAATAATCCTACATATTTTCATTATAACCAGATTTCCTTCCTCGTACTTCGTCACACAACTATTTATTAGTTTTGGTGACTGGAAAATACCCACTCTATGTAAAATTATTAATGACATGGCTTCATTTTTGAGGTATCTTGATTTTGACCTTGGTAGTGACAACCTTCTGGCTATGCATCTTGATAGGGGTAGCTATAGACCTTCTCATGGATGAGGCTATTAAATAGTACATACAGTGACTATTGCCTAAAATATCTAATATATTCAAAGTGAGCAACAATATGGCCAATACATACAGTAACTTTGCCTTGAACATCTAATAGATTTTAAGTAAGTAGAAATATGGACTATACACAGTTCATGCCATGCATTATAACAAAATCTTTGATTTCCAAACCTAGCCAAGCCAATCCAACGGTCATCTTGGGCATAATTCTGGCTCATTCGACTGCAATGTTAAGACAAAAATTATAGGAATCAAATTGTAGTCTATTGTTGGTGTAAATTTGTAAACAACTCGATAATAGACAATAATAGACAAAGTCATTATAATCCAACAACATTCAACCCCAATGATGTACATAACTGATAACTGACGTACATAACTGATAACTATGGATAAGGACCATTATTCTACCAACAACCTTAATTAAATATTTACTTAAACAATTGCACAATACAAAGGTGGAATCGAAATCAGAACAAGGGCATAATATTTATATGAGCACAAACAAGTGGTAACAATGTTTTACAAAAAGAGTAAGTAAAACTCTAAGTCATGTTGTAAAAAGTCCCTCGAAGGGGCTAGAATTAATCAAATTGAATCATCAGAACTAAGACTCATCCATTATCCATACATAATCCATTCTTTATAAACGCAGTCGTGGCCATACATGTTCGAAAACAAAAAAGAAACTCATCTGTCAACAAGATAATCTCAACTAAGAATTAACCAAACCCTAATGGTAAGAACATAACCCAGAATGTTGCATGAGCATCACTTAACTGACTTTTAGAAATTAATTTCTAGAGGAGAAGAGTAGCCCAGAAGACCCTGGGTAAGCTGCAGCTGACACAACCTTAGAAAGGAAAAATTAGAGAAGAATATTCTTGAGTACCTGTACCTTGAAGAACAAAAAAAAGGAACTTAATTAGTGGAAAATATTGGACGACCTCAAATAACAAAAGATATATAGAACAAATTTATAAAAATGATGACCCTTACCTTGGAAGATCGTCGCGACGAAGAAAAAGGCAAACAAGAAACCATGTAACAAAGTAACCATAAAGGGTTCAGACAACCCTGGGGGGTAACGCTGAGTAGGTTTCCAATGCGTAATAGTGAGGAATCAATTTTTTTTACCCACGGAAGGGAGTCTGGAGACTTGGGTACAATTTTTGACATTGTCGAACCTACAATAGAGTAATAAGAAATTACCTTGTAGCTCATGAGAAACAATAAACTAAAAACTAAAAAATTACAGTGCTTGGAATTAAGTGTTTCTGAACCCTGAGTGAGCCTTTTGTGAATTACCTAGTTGCAGATAAGCCCCTTGAGTGGGGAAATTGGTGTTGTGCTCTGTGGCCAGACCGCATCGTGCAAATGACTGACCCATTAGGTGAGAAAACTGGGTTTTACCCTAATCCTATAGAGCTTCGTTTCCTTAGTTGGATATAACCCTAGATGATCGACGGTGGATGTGCGGTCCAGGTGTAGCTCTTCCCCAAACTCATCAAGAAGGTTCATGTATTTGGTATAACGTAAGTAACACTCGTTAGACTTACTAACTCCACTAGAAACTTCAATCATAATTCAACCCTCTATTTCATAATAAAATCAGCGTGTGTAGGGTGAAGCTTGGTACGTTAGGCATGAATCTTAGTACCAAACCAAGAAATCCTTGGAATGAGAAATTAATTAAATAGTTTATGTAGATTACACTCCTACTATGATAATATGTGAAAATTATTGAATTTATTTAATAACCATGGTAAAACAGTTCCATAAGGTAGATGATAAAATATGGTAAAAAAAAATTTTTTGTTCTTTTCTCATTTGAATGCACAGTTAGTGATGTTACAAGTAGAGGGTGATATTTGAATTGTTTTTATATTTCTCAAAAATTTGAAGGATGAATAATTGTTGAAATATTGATTTGAATTAATTTAAAAATGTAATTTACAATTACACAGTTCCAGATTAAATTAGAAATTCAATTGAATTTTGATCATATTGAGAAGAAAAACCATAAAAATATCAGGGTAATATGATGACCTATATCCCATGATTATGGCTCTCCCTGCTTATATATTTTCCAGAACTGTTACCCAAAACCATAATCCTTGAAATTCTTTGAATATGGGGATCAGTCCTTCAAAAACATTTTTTGAAGATCTTCCTGCCAAACTGAAATATCACACATACTAGTTGTTTTCCTTATACTATCTACGAAGTTGGTGGAAAGGTTGGTTGAGGTTAAGAGAAAAAAATAACATCTTTGCATCTTATAATTAAAGAGGTCCATTTAAAATCTAGGATGCTAAACTTGATCTGTGGTGAGCTTTAAGGAGCTTTAAAGATTGATGCTTCTAGAGAATATTAAGTGGAGATCAATCCTTCAAAAACATGTTTTCAAGATCTTCCTCCCAAACTGAAATATCTCACATACTAGTTATTTTCCTTGTACTATCTACAAAGTGGGTGTAAATATTAGTTGAGATTAAGAGAAAACAATAACATCTTTCACCCATATAATTAAAGAGGCGCCATGTAAAATCTAGGATGCTAAACTTGATCCCTAGTGAGCTTTATCTATAATTTATTTTCCCTACAATTTCACAAAAAATCACATACATTGCTTAATGTAATAACAAAGAGCCTTCCATTACCATATTCTACTCTTTCTTTAATTTCAGTACACTAGTAACTTTAAGACTTGGTTTTTTTGTTGCAAATTTTCTAATTGAACTATTCACACTTGTACTATGAAATAAAACAATTTTCTCTTTCCTTTTGTGATATGCACAGTTCAATTTTGAAAATATTTAGTTTTCTTTAACCTTGATAGAAATTTCAACCTTTATGTGAAAGTGTAAATCGAAATTATATTCCTGTGCTAAACATATCAACATAACTAATTTTGGAGTTGTGATTTAAATTCTCACTTATGAGCAACACTATTATTTTTTTAACAATTTGCAATTACGGATCAACGTACCTAAATTTGGAACTATGATTTAAATTCTCACATATGAGCAACACTGTTAATTTTTTTACCATTTGCAACTACAGACTGTTGAGGGGTTTACTAACCATATGAAGTTAATAATGTATCACAAGTGTATCATGTATGGAGTTTACTAACCATATGAAGTTAAGAATGTATCACAAGTGTATCATGTATGGAGTTTACTAACCATATGAAGTTAAGAATGTATCACAAATGTATCATGCATTACTTATTTGTGCTCATTATATTTAGTCTAGAGCGACGGGACTGATGTCTGCTGCTGCTGCTGATCTGGAATAGATGATGTGCAATCCCCCGATAGAAAGGGAACTATGGTCTTGAGGAGTGTCAGGTGCTACAGATCGCAATATACATAAGGGTCTGACAGTAGTACTCGGCCCAATGTTTCAGGGCTCTAACTAAGGAGGATCGACCGTAACCTTAGCCGTACAACCCGACTACCCTATCGTACGGGCAAGTAATCTCTCCGAGTGCTGTTCTCGGTGTACTGTAGCAACAAGATGGCCGAAAGTTTATCTATGGCGAGGCTTCAAGGTAGCTATGGGGCTTCCTATATACCCAGAGGGTACGTGGAAGACAGTCCGTGCGCGGTTCTGTCTAATGCGCTACTACTCGAAGGGTACCCACAGGGGTTACAAGGGGGTCCAACAGACGTGACCACCTCTTGTATTTCCTGCGTGCATGCCTCCCCAAATCCGCAGGTTTATGCGCTCAACGACAGATCCCGTGGTTTAAAGACGCCGGAACACGTCTCTAGCCAAAAAAAATTTCGCTAAAATTTGGAGATCCCACCGAGCCCTGGAAAGTGCTCTGATACCACTTGTTATGCCACTTAACCTGCAAAGCAATACCGAACCGAGAATATGCGAGAAAAATACCGAGAACGAAGAAAATATACCCAGAACAAAGAATAGCAAAGATTTTATTACTCAGAGAGAAATGTTCACAGGCCTCTTCGAGGGGGCAACCTCCAATAGAGCAGAGCTCGATTACAAAACAAGACACGATGCTCCTCGCAGGGAGTCTCTATCCTTTATATATGACTCAGACATGTAATACCACGAGCCAATACCGTGGGTTTTATTAATACCATCTATCTAATACTACCGCCCATTTATCCTTTATTTAATACTACCGCCCATTTACAACTAATTGTGGTCCAATTTGCAACTAACTGGGTTAACCACTTACAAATATTAATATGGGCTTTATTGACTCTTGACTATGACGTGATCCCATGACATGGATAAGGGGGTTAGGGTGGGACCCTAACACAGACTGTAGGAAAATATGGGTATAGAGTAAAGTTAGGGCTAATGATATTAAAACAATATAAGACCCCTCCTTTTTTATTTCTTCCCCCAAATTTAGAAAAACAATGGGGTATTTCTTCCAACCTTAGGAAAACATTAGGGTATGTCTTCCAATATTTAAAAGAAACTTTCGAGTCTTTCTCTTTCCTTGAATTTTCTTCAGTCTACCTACCCTTATTCCCCTAATCTAGCAATTTTTATTTTTTATTTTTTATTTGTAGGGTGCACTTGGACTTGCATACCCTTTCTCTTTTTATCTCTTTCTTCTTTTTAAATTCTAACCTACGTTATCACTTATTTCTCCCCTTGTTCTAGATTAAACAGTTGGACCAATTTTATTTCTTCCTACCTACTGATTTTCCAAGATTAAACTGTTTGGCAGATCTTTATTTTCTAACCTATCAACATAAATTGAAATATGTTCAATCATGCTTAGGCTATATGATTGGAACAACATTTGGGTTTTCGTTTTATTCTTTTTATATACCCTCTTTTCAATTTTATTTTTTTTTGTGAAATCAATTGAATATTTGAGTCTATGAACAATTCAAAATCTGCAAGCTATGAAATACTCAATCACCTTGAGATCATATAAATTATAGGACCCTATCAGATGTTACACTGCCATTTAACTCCAATATCAACTAGGTAACTCAAATTTCATGCATACATGTGTTAATTAAGGCTTATAGATCAGTTAAAAGGTTGAACAATGAAGCTACACCCCACTGCTACACCTCCTACTAGTTCCTCCAACAGTTGGAACTAGTTTAACTGACCTTAACTCAATTTAACTAAATTAAATTGTTACAACTAAAATTAACTCAACCTAGGCTCCTAAAATTTAGGAATTAATGTACACAACTCAAGTTAAGCTCTCAACTTGAATTAAGTAACTAACTGAGTGATAACAACTTAGTTAACTCATTCAATTGTCTTGTGATGTGGAATTTCGATCTTCTCCTAATTTAATTCAAGGGAAAATTAAATTAGGAATTTCTTGCTGTATTTTTTCAACACTCCCTCTCAACAAGAAAGGGATTATTTTCTACCCCCATCCCGCCTCTACAGAAATCAAATTTTCATCTTGAGAATGCATTTGTCAAAATATTTGCATCTTGTTCCTCTACAGGAATGCACTCCAACAACATGATTCTACTCAACACACAATCTCGCAGATGGTGATACTAGATGTCGATATGCTTGGACCGATCATGAAAAATTGGATTCTCAGAGAGTTTGATACAACTTTGATTGTCATATTAAATCACTGTAGGATCCATAATCTGACCAAATAACCCAACACAGATCTTTCTCATCCACATAGCCTCACATTCTTAGGCATGTACTCTGCCTCTGTTGAGATGAGTGCAATAGATCATTGTTTCTTGTTGTACCAAGAAACCAGTGTTGGCTTAACACTAAAAATTCCTCCCGATGTGCTCTTCCTATCTGATGGACTACCCCCCCAATCTGCATCTCTGAAGTCTTGCAGCTTCACTCCCTCTGTCCGCTTGTACCAAAGAACAAACTGAGTGGTGCCTCTGAGGTATCTCAATACATGCTTTGCTACCTTCCAATACAGTTTGGTTGGCTTAACCATAACTTGACTAAGTTGGTTAACTGCATAACACATGTCTGATCATGTGTTCAGAAAATACATAAGTGAACCCACAAGCTGCCTATAGATGGTAGCCTCCATTACTTCACATGAAGTAGAATCTTCCTTCCTCCAATTACCTGTTAGAGGAGTCTCCATGGGTTTGTTGTTGTCCATGTGGAACTTATTCAGTATCTTGTTGGCATACTTTCCCTAAGAGACAAACAGTTCCACATCTCCTTTCCATACTGAGGAAAAATTGCATTAGCCCCAGGTCCTTCATCTCAAATTATCTTGCAAAATCCTCTTTGCAAGACTTGATCAACTTCTCATCACCAGTTAAAATTAAATCATCGACATATAATACTATAATTAATAATATACCTTCAAAAACAATTTGGTAAAGGTTTGCATCTGCTTCACTTTTGGTGAATAATTGTCGATCCTGGTGAGATAATTGTCGATCCTGGTGTACCAAAGATGGCACAAAGACACAAGGGCCTGGTTAAACTATTGGGAGATCAATGAGAATGATGCTTTGAAAAACATAAATAACATTAAAGATATTGTTACTTCTAAGTTCAAAGAAAAATTGTGTTGTGAGAAAGATTTAGCGTCTAAAAGAAAATTAAGTTATTATAAGA
>APFE031605938.1:0-23455 GCA_000404065.3 Pinus taeda | reverse complement strand
GAACAACCAATCCTTCCTTTCTATTATCCAGCAAAATGAAGAGACACAACCTACAACAAATCCGCTGTAATATCCTCTGTCTTCTCTCACAGTCTCACCTCTCTGTTTCTCGCTCAGATAGAATACACATCTATATCTCACAGCCTCAAATACAATTCCCTCATACAAAGAGAGGGATTGCCTTCTAGGGAAAAATATCCTAAACTAAACATAAGTTCTACCGTCAGATCATCCGCCTAATGAATGGCCCAGCTTGACTAGAAATTAGTATACTTTTACAAGGCAATTTTACAACTATTTTTAGCTTCAAGGGCACTGCCCCAGAAACCCCCCGCCAGGGGGGGCGCTCCCAAAAGGTCGCAGCCACCCCCCCGTGGACCCCCCCTGTAGCGAATATTTTACGGGCAGCGTTGCCGCCCCCTTTTTGAACTGGGGTCCAATGTGGTTGTACTTTTGAATATAGAAGATAATCAGGCTCCACACCCAACATCAAAGACCTGTGGTCATGATCACTAGGCTCATGAAAAATTATGTGGATGATGTAGAAACAAGTGGTAAAGATAGCAGGATGCAGATAGCGTGGATGTTGGCACACATAAATGGATAGGTACATAGTAGTGATAACTGGCAGAGTGTATGTTCTGTTAGAGTCGGTCTTGGCAGTCCTCTGTCAAAGATCAAAACTCTTTTTTCATTTCATTTTTAGGTGTCTCGCTCCATGCACTCAGCTGCATTCCGCTAGGGGCATGCCATAATCTGATGGAAGGGTCTTGTTAGTCATTACCCCTCATGTCTTGCACCTGTTGGCTTAGGTCTTTTCATCAATGTTTATTAAATTCCATGATAGTCAATGTTTGATATTTTAATGGACAACAGTCAACTTGGTCATTAGGTCTAGGGTTTGCAAATTTTTATTCTCAAAGTGCTTCAATAATACTTGCAGGCCAGAGGAAGGTTCAATAATTCACTCAAATGATGTTTCTGAGCAAGAAAAGATGAATTTTGGAAAACTAGGAGAGGTTTTTGTCCATAATAGACCAAGGCAGAAAAACCTCCTTCACTTTGTACACAGGTGTAATGGTTTTAGAGAAATGTCAAAAATACAGTTTCCTCGAGAGAATTGATGCACCTCTAAAGTGACCTTGGGAAAATCAAGTTTTCTCCTAGCTTGGTTAGCCAAATGAATTTCTTTATGTCTAAAATGATAACTAGACACAAAGATATTTCCAATGAGCTATCATGAGCTCAATTTGGAGTTTATTACCACCTTCAAACGTTGACTGCAATAGCACTCTGCCTTGAGGCAGCCTCATTTGGCACATTTTGACCAGTCTTGGGAGATTTAATTTTTAATAGGGCAAATAAACTCCAAATTGAAACATTCTAGTTTTTTTGGAAACTAGACTCAAAGACCTTTCCAATGCGCTATCCTGCACCCAATTTGGACACCAGGAAGGCCTCCAAAAGGCTCCTGAACAAAGGCACGGTGCACAGAGGGAACGCGGCGCACAGGGAGAAATTTTCCAGTGTAAATTTACACTAGCATGACGCACATGGGAGGCATGGTGCTCAGGGCTAAAAGGCATGAAATTAATAAAAATCTTCCTCCAAATTGAAAATTATTCATTCCACCAGGCGCTCAAAGCTTGCTCGACACCAAGGATAGAGAGAAAGCATTTCAAGGTGATTGAGAGAGCAAGCTCGCATTTTGAGTGAGGTTGGAGGTGTTTTCACAAGGCGCGACACATAGAAAGAGAGGCGCGGTGCACAGAGGGAGCACGATGCACTGGGCATTACCATGCAGTGTTAAATTAACACAGGTGCAGCGCACATAAAGGACACGGCGCACAGGCAGAGGGGCACGGTGCACACCCACAAAGGCCCGGTTTTGTTCCAAATTTGCAACAAATTGCTTTGAATCCCTTCCAATTGACAGGTAGGGTCGAAATCTCGGTTGATCATATTGTTTTTGTGAACATGATGGTGGTTTATGGCCATGTATAGTAATAAAAAAAACGCCTAATCCCTACCACTTGAAATCATCAAAGCCATTGCTTTAGGGTTGCAAATTTTTTGTGTTGATACCAAGGTTCCTCCTCCCTTTCACCTTTCATTTTTCCCCTTCTTTCCATTGTTCCCTTCCCCCCTATTCCATTTCTCCCATCTTTCCCTACCCTAAAACATTACTAAACCCCTATTCCCTATCCTCTCCACTCATTTGTCAATGTAAACCCCAAAACCCTACCTTATAAAATCCCAAAACCCTACATTATAAAATCCCCAAACCCTCCTACATGTCCCTAAACAAAATCTCTCCCCATAACCCCTAATCGCATCATATTATTCCCCTTCCTAACAGTCCCTTTTGCATTGTTTCCCTTGGTGGTAGAGTTCATCACAACACATAGTTTCATACATCATCAAAGGGCAGTCCAAGCATAGTCCATATATAGCAGACATGACATTCGATCTGTCATATGATCATGAAGAAGAGACACACAATGATTCACCAACAAAGGTACATGCACCCAGGAGGCCTCATAGAGGTGGAAAAACATCCGTGAAGACCAGCAGGCTGCCCAACAAAGCCTAAATGAGAGGACACCCATTTAGCATGAGATAGAGGCTAATCGAGAGGTTTGGCTCAAAAGGATCAACATCCACTTAGAGAAGTTGTTGGCAAAAGCAGCAAGGACAAAGCATTATTGAGGCATATGGTTTATCATTACAGGGCATGCAATATGAGTTCCAAGGCTTTGATAAGGAACTTGAAGGCGAAATTGAGGAAGGCAACAAAAAGACAAAAGAGGCAAAATGAGCAATATCGGCTCCGAATATTGGTCGAAGCCTCTGTGGCCCAGCATGACACTTCATAGAGAAGCTCTAGCCCAAATTTCAAGAAATTTGGAGCATTTTTTGCATTTTGGCAAATTTTTGTACAAAAAACAGGGTTTTTCTCCCTGTGCGTCGCGCCACTGGCGTGGCGCTTAGGATTGGGAGCTCCAAATCAAGAATGGTTTGCATTTTTGGATTCAGCATGAAAAATCATGTCTGATGGTGCATGGAAAAGAAGTTTGGGCATGTTTTGAGTCCCTAGGAGGTCAAAAACACTCAAAAAATGACCTCTCTGCCCCTATTTTGACACACAGGAAGCAGTCTTGGGAGATTCAAGTTTTGGAGGGGCAAATAAGCACCAAATTCAGAAATTCCACTTGGGTTGGAAAGTAGATAGATTGGGATTTCTAACAAGTACACTTGGGTACAATTTTTACTTTATAAGGTACCTTAAAATTTCCTCCAAAGTGGCATACTGCATATAGATTTTGGCGCGGTGCATATAGACCAAAAGCCCAAAATCACTTCCGCTTCGCGAAATTTCGATTCGCGACTTTCTCCAAGTGGGCCCGCTCATTTACACTACACTTTTTTCGGCACCTAAAGCAAATTTTAAAGTATTTTCACTACAGGATTGGCTTCTATCCAAGTGGCAAAGGTAGGCGAGCAGTCACCCAAGCCATTTGTCATTTTTGTAACGCTGCACCTGTATCTAATGGTTGGCTTTCCGTTTCCACTTTGTAATGATTTGGAAAACTCCCCAACTCTTGGTCATTCTATTTACCAATGGCATAGCCTATTTATTGTATGCAAACCATTTGCAAATGGTTGGTTGTAATTTTTGGGAGACTGTGGGAGAGAAACTCAGTTCTTCATTGTATATTTTGACAGAGGATTAACAAAAGGCAGCAACTCTATTTCATAAGATTCTTGTGGTGTGAGTGTAGCAAATGTGTTCTCTTTATGTTTCATATGTGTTTCGTTATGTTTCACAGTTCATTCATCTTCATTTCCAGTGAAATTTCTAAGTAAGATAAGGTAGAATTCATATGTATTGCTCTGCCTGTGGGAAAGTTTCACACTGTGTGTTTTTCTTCTGTTGAAAAGGATTCATGCATTTGTGCCCTTTTCACCCTCCTAAACAATCTTTCCATTCCACATTTACTTCAAGTTTAATTACTAGACTTTTCTCCTGTCTTGCCTCATGAAGTAATCTATGCCTTTGTGTTAAATTCTCTGCTCATTACTGTTTGTTGGTCCCATACCATCCCAGAAACTCAGTCATTTATAAAAACTGCTTCTTGTTTCCATATTTATTTACTAGCCTAAAATCAATATTTCACTGTAAGTCATCTCAGACCATATCGTTTATCTATTCACTGAGCGTGACTTGGAGAGATCCCTCTCATGTTCTGGTAGGGCTAGCTACCAGACTAAGCGTGGTTTGTGGTTACCCTGAATTTTGCCTTCCTTCAACCTCAGGCGGATTTAGGTGCTAACATGTTCAACACTATGCGGCCCTCGGTTTTTGTGAAATTTGATTGTTGCAGTGGCCCGAGGATCAGGGGATTGCAATGACATGGTTGAGTATATGATGTGGCACACTTTCAGCATGAGATATGGAAAGTGGAATTAACCCTATTGGGTGGCCAAGTGGCCTCTTTTTGAGTGACACATGGTGGTATTATGGCATGACATGTGGTAGGAACATGACATGCCAAGTGAAATGGAAAAATATCAAGGTTTGCACCAAGAGGCTAGTTTCCAAAGTTGGTTGAAATAATGACCTAGGGATTGAGGGACATGGATGGCAATGTCACTAGAAGATGAAAGGAAAATTGATAGAAACTAACTAAAATCCTAGCTATGCAGGCCTGGCTGTTTTTGCGAGGATGGATAATGGATTCAACCAGGGACCTGAGACCGTGAAGACATGACATAACTGGTGACATGGAACCATGCCAGATTGTTTCACATGCAAAAATTCTATGACCCCCTCATGTCGTTAATAATTAGAAGGATTGGACTACCAAAATGAATCTCAGCCATTGATCTAATTCCATTAAATATAGGTATTGGAGCATCGTGCATGTTTGTAGGTGGTTACGTTTCTTGGAACTAAACACATGAAGGCAAAAAATGTGGTTCTAAACCATTGTCACATGCAATTTGGAGCCAACCATCAAGGACTATGGAAGGAATTTTTGCATTAGGGTGCCAAATTTAGTTAAGAAAAAATAAATCCCATAGGTCTATGGACACAAAGGTAGTAGATATAAATAGAATTAAAATGTGGATGTGATTGATGTGGATCTAAGGTGGAAATAAAGATCCAATGTGGAAGGATGAGTGAGATAAATTTTATGTGAAGTAGAGTTTTTCCCATGCACAAATAAAGATGTAACTGCGAATGTACAAACTGAGAGAGTGAATTGTTGTTTAGGTGGAGTAGAACACTCTACTTGATGAGTACAAGGAGAAGGAATAGATATGAAATAATTGTAAATGAATAATTTTAATCCTATTAAACAATTAAAGAAAAATAAGCTTTTGGGGGAGTGACTGTACAATATTTGGACAAAGGTTGGTGTTCCAGAGAAAGAATAGATTATGGATCCAAAACGGTTTATTCAAATGTGTTAGAGCCTAGATTTACCTCAGCCTGAAAAGGTAATATTCTAGGTCCACATCAAACCATGCTCAGCCTCGTAGCTAGCCCTACGAGGACAGGAGAGGGCTCTCTCCGGGTCAATCCCGGCAAAAGAAGATCGATGAGGCTCGAGATGACTGAAATAGAAGCTAATTTTAGGCTAAGTATGAAGTACAAAGGTTTGATTTGAGTTTTTAGGAGTTTTGTGTTGAAACAAGGAAAGGCAAATTTGGGCTTAGGGACTGAGGCACAGTTTTTGCAGAGGTCTGAATGGGGCAAGGAAGGAGATCATCTTGAGTCTTTTAAAGGGAATGAATGGGTAGATCAGACTGGTCAAGAGCTAAGGAGAGCAAGAAGGTTTCAAGGATTCTTCTTAAATAGATGAAAACATGGAAAATCAAACAAACTTAAAGGCAGAGCATAACAATCTATCGATTCTACCTTAACACTTCATTTGCTCAATTGCAGAAGATGAGAGAAGGAAAATGATACATATAAAAACTTAAAATTACTGAGAAAAGCACACCATCAAATCATAAAGCCACATGGATCCCAAACAGTGCTGCAAAACCCTGGTCTTTCCTTAGCCAAAAATGCAGAGATAATATGTACAATAGTATACCAAAGCAATCCCAAGTGTCCAACCATGAAAACGACTGAGAAATTACATCATATAGGCTAGCCCAACCTATTCCCTTGCCTCTAGGGTTCAAGATCATCATTCTAGGAGCTGTTTGAACTAATTCTAAACAAGGAACTAAAATCTAGGTAGTCAAACAACTTACCCCTATATGCTAGGAAACTGATTCATTCATTTAATTTTCACCTTTTAGTGAATGAATCCTCTAGAAAAAGTAAAAATGTGCCAAAATTACATCATATTTATTAAAATACATCATGAAAATTCAAGAGTAGCATCAAGAAGCAAAACTGGTCAAAACTGGGCAAACTTTTGCGCTGAACAGTGAAAAATAGGCCAAAATTCTTTGTGCGCCGGGCCAAAATATGTGTGTGTAATGCCACTTTGGAGGTGATTTTGAGGCACTTTCTAAAGTCCAAATTGAGCGCAAGTGTGCTTGTTGGAAAGCCCCGCCTGTCTACTTTCTAACCCAAGTAGAATTTCTGAATTTGGATGTCATTTGCCCCTCCAAAACCTAAATCACCCAAGACTGCTTCCTGTGTGTCAAAATAAGGGCACTGAGGTCATTTTTAGGGTGTTTTTGACCCTTTAGGCAACCCAGAACTTTATGAAATCCTTAGGTAATCCATGAGCGTATGTAAATTTCCATAAAAAACCCTGAAATACAAAGTTTTCCTCTAGAAGATCTCCAAATTACAAGCGCGCGCCAAGTGGCGCTACGCACAAGGCAGAAAAATCTGTTTTTAAAGCCAAAAATTCAAAATTGAGAAAATGTTCTCCAAATTCCTTGAAATTTGGGCTGAAGGTCTATCATTGAGTATCATGTTCAGCCAAAGAAGATTCGGCCAAGATGTGAAGCCGATCATGCTCTTTTTAAAATGTTTCAGTGTCCTCCTGTTGCATGCAGTTTAAGTGATGGAATCACTGTCTTGTTCGTATGATGAATCTATCCGTCTCCATGCTGTTTGAAACAAGGTGTATGTTTGGTTTGGAATAACTTGTCATAAACAATCCATGAAAAGCTTATAATATGAGGGTTGTTCTCATCTTTACCTTCATAATCTCCATGAACCCAATAAATTGGGTGATATGTTACATGATACCAAGCAGATACCTTTGCATATTGATCATCTGAAGAGTTGCTTTCATCATCTCCAAACCATGACCTGGCTTCCTTTTTATCAATTCATACATGATTGTTTCCTTGAGATCTCCAAGCTTAGAACCATGGAGTTTTGAAAAACTGAAAATGTTTCCACTTACTATTTCTGCTTCATATATAATTCCATAATGGTACATTAATGTAGCCAATTTAGGGTCATGCCAGTTTTTGCATAATAATGCATCATTATTGTACTTTTGAAATCACCGCACCTCCAAATCCTTATCATATGCCTTATCCACAACTTCCCTTGTGAACGAGATTATGGATAGAGTATCTATTGCAACTTTCTTCACGGATCTGTAAAGTTTATCAACTATGTTTTCTTTAAACATTCACCATACAACAAATACCATCAAACAACCATCAAATTTGGATGAAAAGCTATGAGAGAAGCTCAACCCAGTTGTACAAATGATGATACAAGCATATTGGGTGATTTTGGAGCAAATTTTTGAATTTTTTGGTGGTGTGGCACATTGGGCAACTAGCGGAGTGCACAGTGGAGGCACGGCACACAGAGCTTCCTTTCTCAGTGAAAAAATACACTGGCATGGTGCACAGGGAAGGCGCGGCGCACTGGGCTTGAGGTGCGGCGCATAGAGCTTGTGCGTAGCTCCTTTTTCTAGGAGACTTTGGAGGCGTTCCTCGTGTCAAAATAAGGCATAGGATAGCTCATTGGAAAGGTCCTTGAGACTACTTTCTAACATATATGGAAGTTTTCAATTTCGAGTTCATTTACCTTGACAAAAATCATATCTCCCAAGACTGGTCAAAATGTGCCAAATGAGGTTGCATCAAGGTAGAGTGTTGTTGCAATCAACTTTTGAAGGTGTGTCTAAACCCCAGATTGAGGTCATGATAGCGCATTGGAAAGCTCTTTGTGTCTAGTTACCATTTGACTCATCAAGAAAGTCATTTGGCCAACCAAGCTAGGAGAAAACTTGATTTGCTCAAGGTCACTCCATAGGTGCATTCAATTCTCCTGAGGTAACGGCAGTTTTGACATTTCTCTAAAATCATGACACCTGTGTAAAAATTGAAGGAGTTTTTTCTTTCTTGGCCTATTGTGGACAAAAACCTCTCTCAGGTTTCCCAAATTCACCTTTTGTTACTCAGAAACATCATTTTAGTAAAACCTACCTTGATGTATGGAACAAGGGACATGTCGAAATTAAGCGAAATGAAGTGGATAGGGGGCTTCTAAATTATTGAGGAAATTTTGAGAAGTAGGGAGGGATGTTAGGGAGTAGGGGAAAGTGGAATCTCAGAAATTAAGTAAGGGGAAGGGGTCCAAAAGGGAAAAACACAGGCCTAGCCTAGAAAATAGGGTTTGTAGCAAGAAACTAGGGTTTGTGAAAAAATGAGTAAATTAGGAGATCTCAGTGATGGGAAGTGTTTAATAAGGTACATTAAGGATAGGGGAAGGTGTATAAACATTAGGATACAAGTTTTACTAATGATTTGACCATCGAAGAGAAATTTCCTTCAAACCCTAGGAGAGGGAAATGAACTTTACCGAGGCGCAATCGACGCATGAACAAGGTGTCAAATGACCCAGTGGAACTTGACATGATGATGAAAACCCTCTGAATGATGGTACACTCAGCTGAAGGGTGACACGGACTCAAATTTGGACAACTTTGAAAGGAGTAAAATCAAACCCTAGATCTAATGCCTAGTGACCAAATTTTGCTTGAAGACTCACTGAAATGACAAAATTTGACCTTGACACCTTAAAATCACTTTGTAAGAGCATGTTTGATCACTAGAGGAAGGCTGCAAAGACTGACATTGACATTGGCTCCAATGGGGATGGTAGCTCCTTGGAGGTGCCAAGAACTACAGATCTCTGGGAAAGTAGGCAATGCCTTCGTCCATTAGGCAATGGAGTAAAAAACTCAAGCTGAAATGCATGACTGAAAACTGACGACTTGACAACACAACTTAACTCTCACTCAACTAAAAATCGACTTGATACTCAAACACAACCGACAAACTGGAAAATATGCTCAAGATGGAGCTTATTCATCAACACCTACTCTAACTATTCTCTTTCACTGCCAGATCAAGTGAAATGAAACAGCCAATGCAACCATGTAAGCATCCCATCTGCTATTTGTATTCTCCGTAAGTGCTCACTTATGAACAACAAGAGAGAACTACTGAAAGGAAACTCCGATGAAAACTTGTGAACAGATCTGTTGAATGATATGGATTCTCTATCCGCCTCAAAAGACACCGCATAAGGATATCAAAGTTCATGCACACTAGGACATAGGTCATCCAATGGATTACTTCTCTTTTCCTCATACCATAAATGCAAATTTTGATCTGAGCTTTGTGACGAGACTCCTGCTAAAAATAACAAAGAAACCGGTTGTCAGATCAAGTTTGTATCAACACACATTTCAATCTTACATGTAGTCAATGGAGAAGGATTTGAACTATAAACATCATCCAACACATGAGCAATAGGATCATCAAAAACTTGAGAAGATTGTAGTGATGTATCCATTAAAACTATATGACATCCTATTGGCTGTTCATCTTTTTCTTTAGAGATATTACGAAGATTCTGCCTTATAAACTGAAATACTTCAAAACAAAAGGGTACAGAATCCTCTTGCATCATTAAATCATGTATTTCGACTTCCACGACTTCATTTTAATCTAATATTCAATTGTGTTTGATGGCTGCAACTCTGATGCTACAGGCTACTCATTTAAATATTTACTATGCAATTTACCCTTCAAAAATTGAAATGATTCAAAACAGAAAGGTAGGGAGTCATCGTGTATCGTTTGATCATATGTGCCAGCTTCCATGTCTTCATGTGCAACCTGACAATCAATGGCATTCGGAGGCTGCAAATCTGGATATGAGAAGTCTTGAACAAGGTTTTCATTGCTCTCAAGAAGGTCTAGATCAAGACTTATCGACGATTGACTTCTGATTGCATGAATGTTGTCTCTGATGAACTGAAATGAAGCAAAACAAAAAGGCAAAGACCCTTCACTTACTTCAAAATTTGTTGCATGCCCCTCGTCACTTTCATAGCTAATATGTGTTGAGATTGCAACAAGATGATGGAGCTTAGTGAAAAGAGTCGCCTTCACTAAGTGGGCCCGCAGGCTATTTTTGGTGAAAGTCTATTTTTAGACTATGTCTATTTTTAGACATATGGATCATGTCTATGGATTGCAAGTTGTTGTTTATGGATGATTGATCAAGTTGGGAAAAATAGATGGACTTCTATTTTTGATGAAAGTGTGAGTGATCAAGTCTATTTTTAGACTGGCTGTCAAAAATAGAAAAGTCAAATATTATTATCTCACAATAATATTTGGACTATAAACTTAATCTTATTCTCTTGGAGCACTTCAGTTTGAGCTACAGAGGTGGCACATGCAGCTGTCAGAAGGAAATACGCTTTTCTTATGAGTTAGTTGAGTTGTTGCATGCATGACTTCAGTTAGAACTCAAGTGAGTTGAGTTTAGTGGACTGGAGGTGCAGTTGATGGAGTTGTGTTCAGTTTAGCTTTGTTAAACTGGTTGTATTTAGTCTAACTGGCAAATAGACTAGAGATGAGTTGGGTGAATTAGTTATTAATTAATTCACAAGTTATTAACTCATAATACAACTAATGAATACATCAGTTAACTCAGTTGCATGTCAGTGCATGTTCAGTTCAGCAGGGACAGGTGTTAGAGAATCAGATTGCTATCAGTTGTGACTATAGTTGTGCATCAGATCTTGCACATTCAAGGGATTGATTATGCCAATGAGTTTGCCCACCGTATTTGCCCACATTTTAGCTTATGCTCACGTCCACAAAGCGTGAGTGACTATTTTGCAGGGGAAAAACGAGTTTGGTGAGCCATTCTCATCAGTTCTTGAGCAGGTATTGAGCAGTGGAGGCAGGCAAGCAGTGGAAGAGATTTGGAGATCAGATCTGAGCTGTATTGTGTGTAACAGAGGTGGAGATACTTGTGAGAAGTATTATACTATGTAATGTTACATGACTCAATCATTAATATACAGATAGTTGGGGTTTTTAGCGAGATGCTTTCCTCGGGATACATACTATGTTAATGTGTGAATGCTCTTGATGTTTTATTGTTATTGATGTTGCTATATTGATGATCAACGTAGAGGAGCTTATGTATTTTGTATGTTTTCAGCAATAGTACTTGATCAGGATAATATCCATTGAATATGTGTTAAATTATTCAAAATTTCTACATGGTATCAGAGCTGTTGATCATTAGATCTACTATTCAGGATATTCTGATGAAGTCAAAGGGTACCGATTGCTTGATATCCACACTGAAGAGCTCTTTATTGAAAGGAGTGTAAAGTTTGACGAAGATATTTCGCATGCACCAGTAGATGAACTTGTTACCAAGTTTCCATCACCACTCATTGATGAGTATGCAGATGAAACTTCCTGTGACCCCTGTTAGACCACCAGTTGTTGAACATCGAGATCATACTTCTGCACGTAGTTCGGAAGATTCTTGACCACCTTCAACACAAAAATGGCACAGCATGAGTGATATCCTTGATGATCCTACCTCTATCCCTCTGTTTGAGGAAGATCCGCAAGCACTCTTAGCTATGGAGCCATCCATGCCCATGTATGCTTATATGATGCATGGATCTGATCCACAAACTTATGCAGAAGCAAATGGGCATCCTGAATGGGAAGCCGCAATGGATGAGGAATATAACTCTCTCATTGAGAACCAGACTTGGGATTTGGTTCCGCTACCTTCAAATCGCAAACTTGTGAGATGCAAGTGGGTTTACCAGACCAAGAAAGCATCAAATGGCCAAGTTAGTCGATATAAGGCACTATTACGCAGTAATTTGTCACCGTTGGTCGCCGTCCTTGTTACCCCCGCTGTCACACAATGGAGGATGCATTTACGGACCTGTGACCAGTGACACAACTTGAAAACACTTGCATTGGAGTCTCCTAAGTATGAACTTCAATATCCCTGAAGACACCTTTTGCAGATAAGCCATAAGAAGTGCCCTATTTCCATTAGCGTGAGTCCACAGTGTCTTACCCGCACCAATGGCTCAGTTCCTCCAAAGAGGGCGCGCCCATGGACGCACTGTCACAGAACAAAGCCCGCGCCACACAAAATTAGTCATGATTTTTGGCCAACGCGCATTGAAGTGTTTTTTCCTCCATTACTCATGCGGTTCTCTGGGAAAAATCCCATGGATATGATCGAGTGTTGTCTTTTTCATCCATGACAACTCAGTCCAAAGGTTATTCCGGGACAATGCCAAATCTTCAGTAGGTGTCCAGATACGATGAATACTTCCGCCTCTTCCATCTATAAATAACTGTCACCCTGCATTGAACCAGCTAGTGTTGAAGTTTTGAGTTTTATACAAGAGCTAAAGTAAGATGAGATTATGCTAGATTGATAGTAAGAGCTGAGAGAGAAGTTATGCTGCCAAAATGTTGAGAGAGGAAGTGACTTTGCAAGGCATGTTTAACTGCTGACCCAGTTGGAGGAGATTTGCAGCGTCAAGCCTTTATTGGTTGTAATTCTTCTCTTCTTCTATTGAATAATGAACGACTGTTATTATGGTTCCACTCAAATATTCTTCTGATAATATTTGAGTTATATCCTGCTTGACTGATATATAATTGTATGATATTGGATTTTATGCTTGTTTTGGATTGTTCTTTGTTTGTGCAGGTGTCCATGCGTGGAACGTAAGGATAGTGACCGGCCAAAGCTAAAGGACAGGAGCGACATTTCTTCCACGACGAATAGCGTTGGATTCCAGGTAGGTCTTTCTGATCAACCTTTAAATTATGCAATTGGGAACTTGCATGCAGCGTGTATGATTGTTGCTAGACCCCTGTGGGGCTAGTGGGATCGCCTCTGTCCGCAGAGGGGATTTACTGACCTCAACAATTTGGCGACTCCGCTGGGGAGTTCGTTGTTGATTGTGTTTGTATTGTTTAATTTGTAAACTGTGGACGGAGTCTGAAGAGCGGCCAGGTAGCCTTCGAAACACTTCTGCTATGCAGAAGTGAAGTAGATCAACGCCACTTCAGTCGATCTCCGGGTCGGTTTACAAATTGGATAATCTCAATCTTGCCTCCCATGTCGTTTTTCTCTCATTTATTTGTCTGAATAATTTCTTTGGTTAGAGTTCTTGCTATCTTTTTACTTGCTGGCTCTGTCTAGATACTAGAAACCAAGCCTGAGACCATCCGTTCTGTCTTTTTGCCTGGCAAACTCTGCCAGCGTGGTTTTTCTTTGAACAGTCACGCTACTGGGCGCGCGCTGCTCTCAGACAACTCGCGCCAAGCTTTGTTTAGCGTGAGTTGCAGACTTACAGTCGTGCCGCACTGGTTAAGTTTTTTAATAAACTTGTTTGTCAGTCTCTTAAACTTGGTCTGTGTCTTTCTGCTCTTTATATGCCTCCTGGAAGTTTGTTGGATTGATATTTGGCTGGTGATTTTTCATCCTTCAGTTGTTTGCCTTTGTCCATCGATTTTACATCTTGGCCTTTGTGGTTTTTTGTGTTATCGAGCCTTATGTTGGATTGATGAGTTACAGATCCGGTCTTCTTGTTGATTGATTTCCATATCCTTCTGGTGGTTATATGAGTTTTACATTTCATACTACAGGTATCTCGCTTTTAGCTTGCTTGTTTTTACCTGATTTCATTGTGAATTAGCTTACATAGTTCCTTGAAGATCTTGGTTTTTCTTTGCTTTGTTGGGTTATTGTTTATGTTTCAGATCTGGTTATAGATTTTTGGAATGAATTATCTAATTGTGAATATCTCTTGAAACACCTTAAGTGCATTATCATATTATTTTTAAAAGAAAAGAAAAATATTTTTGCTTTTCGTCAATTAGCATGTTATGTTAGTTTTTTTGCTTTAAAATAAAAAAAAAAAAGAGAAAAGATTTTTCCTTTCTTGTTGATTAGCTGCATTAGAACTTTTGGCATCGTTTTGTTTGTGTGAACCTCTTAACCCTTCTGTAGCTAGATTTCATCCAAATGAAACGAATACAATTCTTGCATGTAGTGGCATTTAGGACATTTCGAGAGATTACATTCGCTAAGACCAGAAACTGAGACTTAATCGAAGATGAACAATAAAATTAATTCAATGAACCTAACAACGCATTGAAACTTAATGCTCACATTCTAGAGGTCTAGGCTAGAGACGTGTTCCGGCGTCGTTAAGCCTGGTAGTTTATCGTTGAGTGGTTGGGTGATTCCTCCACGGTGACGCGATAGGTGCCAGTACGGACTGTGCTCCCACGTACTGTCGAGTATAAATTGGGAGACCCCTATAGGCTTGCAACCTTTTATCCATAGGAAGCCGAGTTTTCCGCCCTACAAACCGTAATGCACTGAACACAACATTCGGGAAGATTGACTGCAGTACGGGAAGTCCTTGGTAATCTTTTGATCACTAAGGTGTATAAGCAGTTTTACGGATTGTTTGGCAAACCCTTTTTACCTAGATTTCCAGAGTAGTCAGCTTTTGATCCTTTTGAGACTGTCTAACAGAAAAGGTGTAAGTGAGCAGCTTGTCACTTCGTGCTCAATAAACAATCGAAGGAGACTAGAGTCAGCTTTTCGTCCTTTTCTCGACTCTTTAAAGATGAAAAGGTCAAGTTAAATGTCTTAATAATTTATCTGGCCACGATCACATAACCCGGTTAATTTTGTCTACGTTAGTCTGTGTAGGAACTGGGTTTGCTGAGTTTCCTTGGGATTTTGTGAATTTTCACCCTGGCAGAACTACCGATTTCGCCTTCCGACGGTCTGGTTGTGAGTCAAATTCTTCCTATTGTTCCAAGCGTACAACCGATCAGCTCTCGCGCTCCAGGCGACAGGGATTATCAGTTTTATACCAACCCCATTTGGGAGCCTTCTCAGAACGGTACCCCTTTTTGGGAATATACTTCTCCTCGGAAACCTTTTCCTTCCGACATGGACAACCCATCACCTACTACTACTGACGAATCTGGCATGCCAGGGGATGAAATCCCTAGCACGATGGACTCTACGCATGTTAGTAGGAACGCTTCTACCGGGGGACTGCCTCTTGGTTATAAAGCATTGCGCGATTTTATATCGTCTCCTTTCCCGACCTCTATTTGGTCACCACCCATTTTTTCCAATATGGAGCCATCGACTCCGCCACCTCACAGTACAACTACTACTTCGGTGACAACTCCTTCGCTTATATCTGTGGCTTCCTCAACGCCTATTTTTAGCCGACCTTCGTCCTCTTTATTTGCGGGCTTTGATCCTACATCTAATGCATCACTTGTGGGGCAGTATGATCAGTATCTACCACCCTTCGGTACTGGGACAGGTCAGTTATCAGTTGGAGAGATTTCGGTCCCGCTATCTATAGATTGGGGTTCCACCTCTTACCATGGTGGTCAAGCGTCGTACGCTCAACCTGAGATACCACACCAGCAAAATCCACAAGGAAAATCCTTCCAAGGAAATCCTTTTGCTTCTAGTGGCACCTTTTTCACTCCTCATACTCAACCTACTGGCAACCCAGGTCACTCTTCTATTCCACAAGCTCAACCTGGTCTGCAGCAAGGTTCACATATTGGACAAACTGGTCAATCGTTCGTTTATCCGAATCAACCTAACATCCAGTATACCCAAGTTTATGGACAAGCTGCCCAACCATCTGGTCAGCCAACTGTCCAAAACACTCAATCCTCGGGATAGGCCGGCCAACCTCAGTATCAGCAGGCCGGCCAACCTCAGTATCAGCAGGCAGGCCAGCCTCAGTATCAGCAGGCTGGCCAACCTCAGTATCAGCAGGCGGGCTAGCCTCAGTATCAGCAGGCCGGCCAACCTCAGTATCAGCAGGCAGGCCAGCCTCAGTATCAGCAGGTAGGCCAACCTCAGTATCAGCAGGTAGGCCAACCCCAGTATCAACAAGGTTGCCCTTCTACTGGCACTGCTCAAATGACGGGTGGCTTTCAATCCCAAATCCCTCCACCTTATGGTTATCAACAACCTCAAGGGCAACCTTTGTTTACCCCCTATCAGAATTATCAAACACCATACGGTGCTTCTACAGCCTCGTTTGGTAATCCATATGTTGGGGGACAGAACACCAATCCCTACAGCCAACCCTTGGGGGCAAATCCATTAGGTCAAGGCCCCTGGGGACCACCACCACCTGGTTGGAACCCGGGTGCCCCGTCGTTCCAACAACCTCAGATGTCATTTAATCCTCAGTTACCATTCTTAGCAACCTTAGAGTTACCAGATGTGTCCAAGTTGACCAATGATCCTATTCTTCATAATCCTTATTGGCCTCCGGTTCCTACCAAGATTCCTTGTGATTGCCCGAAATTCGATGGCAAAGCGGATGAAGATCCGCAAGCTCATGTCATGACGTATCATTTATGGTGCTCATCTAATTCATGGCTTGGTGATTCGATTCGGCTTCGCCTTTTTCAAAGGACACTCACCGGCTCTGCCGCTAAATGGTATATTGAGCTAAATCGCGGATCCTTTCGGGATTTCAACTCCATGGCTATGGCATTCCTTACACATTTTCAGCTACCCATTCGTTATGAAACGGGCACACACCTCCTTACGTCCTTACAACAGTCAACTGCTACGCACATCTCTGATCATATCCATGAATAGAGACGGCGTCGATGTATGATTAAATTCTCGATTCCCGACCAGCTTCTCATGGATTGGTTCACGACTTCATTCGTGCCTCCAATAGCTCGGGATATTGCAATGGGAGCATGCATTACTGAAGAGCAAGCTATTGCGCGTGCTCAATACCTTGACTTAGTTTATTCTCAGTCAGGTACATTATATGATTATTTGCCTGGTGCCCCTAGACCTGGAACGCCCAAATCCCCGCCAACACCTACAGTTGACGGCATTATCGGGTCTGTGAGTTCATCCTCCAAGAAAAATTCTGCAAACCCTGGGAAGCAAACATCTCATACCCTCAATGAAAACACTTCCCAGGTTACTCCTCCTCCTAAATCTACTTCCGAGGTTAATGCCGTTCAGTCGACCAAGACTGACAAAACCTCAAAATCAAAGAAGAAAGAGAAAGGAAAAAACAAATCGGAACAACCTAAGCAGGAACAACCCAAACCTCAATCTGAGGAGAGCGCCAAACACAAACCCAAGTATCCTTGTTTTATCTGTGATGAGGATCACTACACCAAAGACTGCCCTCGGCGGTCTGAAGTTAGTTGTCTGTTGAAAGGCGCTCCTGGGGTTCCTGCAGTTCTTAAAGAACCCTTTCCTTCACAGCAGACCCAAATGGTCGCTGACCCCTCTCAACCTCCCTCTTCTTTCGGTTCCCAAGTGTTTATGGCAGGTACGGTCCGTATTAACATCAGTACTCGAACAAAAGAATATCCCTCTGCCGGCAAGGAGCCCGAGGTCACCCCCAGTGCTCCTCCTTTTAGTTCAAGCCCTCTCCACATCGAGAGACCTAATGCTGAAGTGCCTGTTCGACCCCCTCCAAAAGGAGTACTCCGGAAATCCTCTTACAACCCAAATGCCCGTGCTGCTCAGCACTATAATATCGTTGAGGATTTAGCCCAGACTCCGTCGGCTATGTCCGCTTTAGAAGTTCTCCAGAGCTGCCCCTCTCAGAGGAAGTCCTTTCGATCCGCCATTGGCGGTATAGATCCGGCAGATTCGGATTTGATTACGTTCGATTTAAACCGCCATACTCAGAGACTGCCTCCCCAAATTGCCTTTCTCATACAGGTAGTTATCGATAAGAAAACTATTCATCGCACAGTCATTGACGAAGGTGCCTCCACTTGCATCATGTCTGTGGCCTGTTGGAAAGCTATTGGTTGTCCCACATTGAGTCAGTCTCCTACAACCTTGGAAGCTTTCGATGGCAGGGCCTCACGTCCTTACAGTATTCTCCCATGATTACCCATTTCTTTGGAAGGAAAAACGATCGAGATGGAAGTTGAAGTCGTGGACGCTACCTTAACGTACAACCTCCTTCTCGGACGCAGTTGGATTTACGCGCTGCAAGCCATTGCTTCATCCTACTTTCGTATCATCCACTTCCCTCACCAAGGGAAGATTATTACGGTCGACCAGCTGAACTTTTTCGCTTCCTCTTCAGAAGGAACCATCCCCTTTGTGGAACATACCACGAGGTCACTTGAGAGTCTCGGTCACGGACTTTATAAAGATCCTGCCCTTATGGGTGTTTTTCCAGCCTCACCTCCCAATGTCGCTTCCGTCAATATGATCTCTACTTGTCTCGATCCATGGGTTGTTCCTCCCACCGACCAAGTAGATTCATGGGGCGACAAAATGCCATTGAGTCCCGCCGAACTCAACTATGTTGAAATCGTCGCTGCATCGGCTCCTGAACTTGCTCTTTCAAGCAATATTTTTCATACACTCGCCCCATCTCTAGGGATTGTAGCTCCAGCTTCTTCGGATCCTTTACACCAGATATTCTCTTCCGATGAAGCAATTATAGAGACCATGTCTCTCGAGGAACCTCCTTGGCACCATACCCACCATCGTTCCTCATCGCTCTGTTTCCCTCAGAATGAGCCAACTGCTATTCAGCGGTTTGCTCCTTGTTCCCCATTCCGATCCCTTCAGTCCCCTGTTCATGTTTATCACTCATCTTCTGAAGGTAATATGGCGAACATCACGCAAACCCAACCCATTGACATCTCTATCAAGCCTGGGATTGTCGAACATGTCCATATCGGAGTCACTTGTACTCCGAAGGAGATTCAAATTTACTCGAAACTTTTTCGCGAATTTCGCGACGTTTTTGCTTGGTCTTACGAAGAAATACCCGGCATTGATCCTAACATCGTGGTGCATGAAATCATTACATACCCCGGTGCTAAGCCTGTTCGACAACGTTTACGTCAAGAACACCCTCAAAAGGCTGCAGCGATCAAAGCCGAAGTGGAAAAACTTCTTAAAGCCAGTTTCATTTACCCTATACCACTCACAGATTGGGTTTCCAATATTGTACCTGTTACTAAAAAACAGGGAACTATCCGTGTCTGTGTTGATTATCGCGATATCAATCGGGCCTGTCCAAAAGATAATTTCCCCACACCTTTCATTGATCAGATCATCGACGAATGTGCTGGTAGCAAAATGTACTCTTTCATGGACGGCTTTTCTGGTTATAACCAAATCAATATTGCTCCTGCTGATCAACACAAAACTGCTTTTATCTGTCCGTGGGGTACCTTTGCTTATAAGAAACTCCCTTTCGGCCTTAAAAATGCCAGGGCTACATTCCAACGTGCAATGTCTTATGCTTTTCATGACATCCAACACATTATACAGCCTTATCTGGATGATCTTCCAGCTCATTCAGCTAAGCGTAAAGACCACCCTGCTCATCTTCGTGAAATCTTTCTTCGTTGTCGACACTACAAAATCAGGCTTAATCCTCATAAATGTGTCTTCTGCATAGAAATAGGTTGACTTCTCGGATTTGTCGTCTCCCAAGAGGGCATCCGTCTGGATACCCTCAAAGTCGAAGCTATTGTGAATCTCCCTCCCCCTATTTCCTTACACCAACTGCAAAGTCTGCAAGGAAAAGCGAACTTTTTACGTCGTTTTATCCCAAACTACGCCGAAGTGGCTAAAGGCTTTACGCGGCTACTTAAAAAGGATGTCCCTTTTCACTGGGATGCGGTGGCTCAAGAATCTTTTGAGCATATCAAGGATCTCCTTGTCTCTGCTCCGTTGCTTCGGCCTCCAAATTATCATCGTGACTACATCCTATATTTAGCCGCTGCCGATACCACTATTGGTATGGTTCTTGTCCAAACTGATGACAATGACACTGAGCATGTCATTTATTATCTCAGTAAAAACCTCCTTGACACAGAAACTCGATATGCACATGTCGAGAAGTTAGCGCTAGCCGTTGTTTGCGCGGTCCAACGTTTCCGCCACTATATTCTGCTGCGCAGTACTACAGTGATTTCTGATTGCAACCCCATGACCTATATCTTGTCACGCCAGTTGCTGGGAGGCAAATACTCCAAGTGGATTGTCATCCTCCAAGAGTTTGACTTGGAGTTTACTTCCGCCAAATCTAAGAAATCGCTGGTTTTTGCTGAGTTAATTTGCTCTCTACCATCTTCTGCTTCGCCATCTCATACGGAAGATCACATCCCGAATGAGACCTTATTTCTCATCAGCACCCTCGACCCATGGTACGGTGACATTATCACGTATCTGCAAACGTCCTCCTTCCACCCGGGCACTTCAAAAGACGCTCGACGAAGGATTCGTCACCAATCACAACCATATCGGATCATTGGGGATACTTTGTATCGCCTCGGCGCCGACTCCGTTCTCCGCCGTTGTCTTACTCACGAAGAAGCTAAGAAAGTCCTCAATGACTGCCACTCAGGTGTTTGTGGCGGCCATATGTCTGGCTATGCTACTGCTCAGAAAATTCTCCGTGTTGGCTACTTTTGGCCTTCCATCTTCAAAGATTGCATTCTTGCAGTCCATTCCTGTCACGAGTGCCAAATTTTCCAACGGAAGATGCGGGCACCCGCTGCTCCTTTGCACCCTGTTATTATCGTCGGCCCTTTTGCCAAATGGGGCATTGATTATGTTACCTGTAACCCTCGCTCGGCCGGGGGGCATGGGTACATTATCGTCGCCGTCGACTATTTTACGAAATGGGCCGAGGCGATGCCTACACTCAATGAGGACGGTCACACAGCGGCGCAATTTTTGTTTAATCACGTTATTTCGCGATTCAGCGTCCCTCAAGCCATCGTCACTGATCACGGAAAGCATTTCTAGAATCATATGATGACAGAACTGACAACCCAGCTAGGCTTAAAACACGATAGTTCTACCCCGTACTATCCTCAATCCAATGGCCAAGTTGAAGCGATCAACAAGGTCTTGGTTACTATGCTTCAGCGCACCGTTGGCATACACAAGTCCAACTTGCATTTAATGTTGTTCCCTGCTCTGTGGGCTTACCGAACTTCCGTGAAGGATGCCACTGGTTTCACTCCATTTCAACTAGTCTACGGACTAGAGGCTACTCTTCCGATCGAATGTGAGATCCCTTCATTAAAATTAGTCGTCAAGCTACTTCCTAACACTACCCCATTAGAAGAACGCCTCCTTTATTTGGAGTGTCTGGATGAAACTCGTCGCCTGGCTAATCTGGCCATCGAAACACAAAAGAGGCGGCTCAAATCTCACTTTGACCGGAATGTTCATCCATGTTCCTTTAATGAGGGAGACTTAGTTCTCCTATATGATCAGGCAAACGAAAAGTTAGGACCAGGAAAACTCGAATCCGTGTGGTTAGGCCCTTATATTGTCAAGAAAGTCTTGGACAAAGGAGCCTATGAGTTAATAGATTATGAAGGAAATCCTCTCGCATAGCCTTGTAATGGGCTATATTTGAAAAAGTACTATGCGTGATGCTAGTACGTTCCTTTTTGTATATGCATGTACTTTAGCAAGTGTATTGTCTAAGTGTGTTAAAATTTGTATAGACTCGATTGCCGCTTGTTGCTTATTGTGTTCTTCGCTTCTTGTCCAGATGTCTAATACGCCTTATATTGGTTTCGCTGATGGTGCCTGTCGCAGTACTCGTAACTTATCCTCTGCGGCATGGGTGATCTATGATCATCATGGTGAACTGGTAGATCTTCAAGGTGTCTGTTTGGGTCATACCACGAATAATGTTGCGAAATATTGTGCCGTAATTGAACTCCTTACTGAAGCAATTTATCTTGGCATTCGGGCATTAGTGGTAAACCTGGATTCTCAGCTTGTCGTCCACCAGCTCAATAGGCGTTATTCCATCAGAAACCATCATATTCTAAGGTTGTATTTACGTGTAAAATTGTTAGAAAGGAATTTTGAATTTATTACATATCAACACATTCCACGACAATTGAACGTAGTATCCGATGCATTGGCTAATCGTGTATTAGATAGACATTTGAGAAATTTGTAAATAACACATTATACCAGCAAGCATATCACGACATAATGAGCAACCATAATCATATGGTGTAGTCTAAACGAGTGCCTTTTTAACTTTTTCAAGCTCGGAAAAACACAAGAAAATGTTACTTATGGTCCGCTTTCAGCTCTTTTCCTGACCTTTTAAAGCGGAAAAGATCGCCAAGTTGTCCCTCTTGGCTCGTTAAACGGTTACTAAGGGGCGGTTGTTTTAAGTTCTTTTATCAACCGTTAAAATATAAAAATATTACCGGGTTTTTGTCGTTTCAAACTCGTTAATGGTTACGAAACGGCGTGATTTTGACCGCTTTTCTACTTTTTCAGGTCGAAATCACTATTCATGAAAAGTACTCCTCGGTCGTAATGATCGGGCGGTTCTTTCGGGTATCATTTTACACTTTTTTGGGCCTGAGAGACACAACTTTACGAAAAAGGACCTCTGGAGTTTTCTTTTCGGTGTCTTTTTCAAACTCTCTAAACATGAAAAAGACTCCGAGTTTTACCTATGTCGGACTCGTTAAGCCCTGACGACATTGGACTCGTCGTTATGACGAGATTCGAGCTTCTCCTCCCTAGGGCTCGTTAAACTTTTACTAGGTTGGATTCGACCGAAGGTCGAACTTACACCACAAGCATATGCTATCCCCAACAAGCTTGTTAAAAATAATTGGGGTACTCGCCAGAAATGGTGGGGGAAAAAGAAAATTTTAGAACCGTAATTATAAGGCGTGTCGGCAGTATGTCGCTCTTGAACATGGCACTTTTCTGCTTTCATGTCAGGGTGGGGATATCTCACTTCATTTTCACTTGCCTCCGTGGGTTCGGGTGATCCTATTTGACCTCTATTTTGCTCATTGCCTCGTCATCATGACCTCTGATCTATTGATGTCAAATACTGCCAACTCCACTGTCGTGCTGCCGATATGTTCAAAGAGAAGTTGACCTCTGAAAGAAACCGCCTCCGCTTGATATTTCATAAATCTCATTAACATTGTCTCTTCCCGTCTCACGTCGATGATGTGGGAAACATTATGGCCCACCTTCGACAAAGATCACTTCCTGTCGACTTCAGCTCATTATCCAGGAAAGTGACCTAGAGACTCCCTTCCGGTACCTTGGAGCCTG
>APFE031605936.1:31395-60415 GCA_000404065.3 Pinus taeda | reverse complement strand
AAAAAAAATTAATAGGTCCCCATTATTTATTTTACATTATATAGACACAAGGGTTGCATGTACCAATAACAATAATAGGTATGGAAATAATTAATACAACATGGTATATGTTCATGAATATTTATCATGAAAAATATACTATCATATGTATCCTATTATTAAGTGAAAAATCATTACTTCCCATTTAAACCAACCAATCTCACTTGAAGAAGTTGTGTAGTGAAGGATTAATGGAGGACCCTTATAATTCCATGGCCTACTATATGTTTATACTTGTCTAGATACTACAACTATAATTAAATTCATACTTGAACAACCACTTAAAACTTATAGAGACGTTATTCTTAGGCAATTTTGTCAATTTGCATGTTTAATTTTTCATTGTAGTACCATATTTGTCCTCCATGGAAGCCATTTATTCATTATGATATTTTTCCTACTTAAAATTTAAACCTAATTTTACACTCATAACTTGAGTCATTAATTCATAAAATTTATACTTGAGAGACGTTTGAAATTTCCTCATTCATCTCCATAATGCTTCACTTCCTTATAGATTTGTTCCAATCCTCCTTTGTGTTGCATCGCTATTTCTTAGTGTATAATCGACTCTTATATCTTGAATGCGACCTTGATTTTCAACATTAACATATTAATATTAAATCTCTTCTTCTGAGAAAATTTAGACATGAAAAAATTTAATCTCTACTTATATTAGATCTATACTTAATATACTTATATTAACTCTATGCTTAAAATGAAATATGGTTCTATCACATAAAAATATCACACACATAATTAAAAAAAATAAAAAACTTACCATATTACTAAAAGCGTACCATATTACAATTGGAAGAAAATAAATATGTCCCAACTGACACTAACCATCTATATAGGAAAAGAAAACAACAGCTTAAAAATTAAACTTAAATTAAAAGTGATCATGAATGAATTTCTTTTAAATTTCGTCTATTTACTACTATTATGTTGGAAGCGAATTCTATAATCTAAAAAAAATACAACCAACATTTTTTTAAGCCTCGGAAGAAGGCATAAACATATTTTAATTACATATGAAATAGAGCACCATATTATAATGTTTATAACCATTATTATTTTTTAATTACAAATTTATATTTAATATTTTAAAATTTAACAATACAAGTAGAAAATCGGCATTTTTCAAATAAACAAAATTTAATTTTTTAAAAAGAAATTATTATATTTAAAATAAAAATAAACTTATTCATACTTGTTTTCTTCATTTTATTACTTTTTATAACTAACACAACTAGACTTAAAATATTTATGTGTTTGGATAAGCTAAAAGATTCATTTATATCTACCATTGATAACAGATGTACAATAGTTATAAAAAACTGTTACCTAAAAAAATTATTATATCATTATAATTAATATATTATTTTTATACTAATATTACTATTTAATATTAAATGTTATTTATTATTATTTAATTTTAAATTATGTAAGATAAATATGAACCCTAGGAATATGAACCCTTCGATTAATACAAACTTATGGATTGATATTATAAGTCCAAGGGAGTAATATACTCAAGGGGTTAATACTAAAACATCAAGGGATTATAAACCCAAGGTAATAATATTAACTCGAAGAATAATAAACCCAAGTGATTAATACTAAAAACCCTTGGGTTTATGTTCCCTTAGGTTTTTAGTATTAATCCCTTTGGTTAATAATTCCCTTGGGTTTATAATATTAATCCCTTGGGTATATTAATCTAGGGATTCATATTCGTAGGGTATTATATTATTCATAGGATTATAATATTAATCCTTTAGTTTCAATATAAATTATGATCATTTAAGGATTCATATACCTTGGATTTATAATATTAGTCCCTTGGGTTTATAATAGTTTGGGGTTTTAGTATTAACTCCTAGGTTTATAATATCATGTTAGGTCCCTATACTATTAGCATAACCCCTTATTGTTATTAGTGCAACCCCCTTATTATATTGTTGTGCCCATGTAGTCGCCATATTGTTATTAGTGTTCCCTTACATTATTATTGGTATGTCAGCTCTTATTATATTATGACCCCTTAGACTCCTATATATAGAAAGGAGGTCTTGTCATTTGTATCGTCCAAGAATCGTCGATTTGTGTAATGTAAAGGAGGTTTCCCCCTCGAAGAGTCTTATTTCTAAGGCATTGATCTATCTTTTCTATCTTTTGGTGAGTTGATTTCCTAACATTTGGTATCAAAGCTTCGGATTCTAGGGTTTTTGCAAGTTACATAATTTCATCTAAAATAGATCATCGTGGAATGTTTACTATAACTTGTTTGCTACAAAGTTTCAGAAGCAAAAAACAAAACCCATTTGAGAGGAAAGCGGTCTGAACCTCAGATCTGAATTTTAGATCTTGTCTCACAATATTTTTAGATATATGAGCTGAGCAAGTTAGGGTCTTTTCAGACTTCTGAATTACATCATAAACAAGTGACCTTCAGAAAATTGTCATAAATTTCTCTCTAAGCATCAGATTGAAATTTCACAAGAAGTTACAGAAAGAGGATGGATTGCAATTTTATGTGTATAGTTTTCAGATCCGAAGGTCAAAAAAGTGACACATGGCACTTCAAACAAGTTCGATCTTCTGAAAAGGTATTTGAAACTCCCAATGGCCTCCAACCTATTCGTGATCATGATCATGCTATTCATTTGATTCCAGGAAGTGTTCCTCCAAACATCAGGCCTTATAGATATCCATATGCCCAAAGGAGTTGGAACTCATTCAAAAGTTGTAGAAGATCTGAGTTGAAACAATATTGCGAGAACTTTACAAGGAAGGAAATATCATATTGGAAAGTGAAGGGGTTGCAGAACCGAGAAATTAACAGCTATGAAATAGATCAATTTCATAGTATCTCATCAAGTGGAAGAACTTACCCACTGAAGATTCCCCATAGGAGGACAAGAATTTATACAGAAGCATCAAGAACTACTCAAGCATTGAGGAAAACATTTTTTGAAGGAGAGGGGCATGTTAGGTCCCTATACTACTAGTGTAACCCCTTATTGTTATTAGTACAACCCCCTTATTATATTGTTGTGTCGATGTAGTCTCCATATTGTTATTATTGTGCCCCATAGAAGCCCACTATTATTATTATTGTGCCCTTACATTATTATTGTTATGTTGGCTCTAATTATATTATGACCCCTTAGACTCCTATATATAGAAAGGAGGTCTTGTCATTTGTATCATCCAAGAATGTCCATTTGTGTAATATAAAGGAGGTTGCCCCCTTGAAGAGGCTTATTTCTAAGGCGTTGATCTATCTTTTCTATCTTTTTGTGAGAGGGTTTCGTAACATATCAATCCCTTGGGTTTATTAATTTAAGGGTTCATATTTATAGGGTTTAATACTAAAACCACAAGGGATTATAAAACCAGGGAAATAATATTAACCCAAGTGATAATAAACCCAAGGGATTAATACTAAAATCCCATGGAATTATAAACCCAACAGAATAATATTAAACCCTAGGAATTAATATTATAAACTCAAGGTATATAAACCTTGAGATAAATATTATAAACCCTAAAATAAACATTGTTGAGAATGGTTGATTTCCATTTCGAGGCAATCCATGTTAGAATGAGACGCTGGACATGGTTAACCGTGGATCGCCATAGTTGACCATGACAATCCCTTGGCTTTAACATTATTCTCTTACATTCATAATCCCTTGGGGTTTTAGAAGTAATCCTCCGGGTTTATTATTTCCTTGAGTTTATAATATTAATCCATTAGGTTTATCAATGGAAGGGTCCATATTCCTAGGGTTTAATAATATTTCCTTAGGTTTATAATCCCCTGATATTTTAGTATTAATCCCTTAGGTTTATTATTCAATCATGGTCAACCACGGTTCAACGTCGCATTGTGAAAAATATTGTCTCGATATGAAAATGAATCGTGCTTAAGCATGGTCCAATGTCGCATTGTGACATTGATTGTCTCAATATGAAAATCAACTATGGTCAACCATGTTTATTTCAGGTCTTATGATATTTTAGGTTTACATACTTTGGGTTTAAAATATTAATCCCTTATGTTTAATAGTATTCCCTTGGGGTTTTAGTATTAATCACTTGGTTTTATTACTCTCTTAGGTTTATAATATCAAATACTTGGATTTATTAATCTAAGGGTTCAATCATGGTTGAGCATGGTCTGACGTCGCATTGTGACAAATATTGTTTCAATATGAAAATCAATCATGGCTAACCATGGTCAATCATGGTCATTCAACGTTAGTCATGGTTAATCACAATCAATGTGAAAATAAACCATGGCCAATCATGCTCACATTATGACAAAAATTGTCTCAATATGAAAACCAAGCATGGTTAACCATGATCCAATGTTGCATTGTGACAAATATTGTCTGGATATGAAAATCAATGATGCTCAAGCATGGTCAAACATGGTCCAATGTTGCATTGTGACAACGATTGTCTTAATATGAAAAACAACCATGGGAAACCATGTTTATTTTAGGGTTTATATACCTTGGATTTATAACATTAATCCTTTGGTCAACCATGGTGCAACGTCGCATTGTGACAAGGATTCTCCCTATGAAAATCAACCATGGTCAACAAGTTTTATCTTATGCTTTATAATATTTATCTTAGGGTTTATGTACCTTGGGTTTATAATATTAGTCTATTAGGCTTAATATTATTCCCTTTGGTTCATAATCACTTGGGATTTTAGTATTAATCCCTTGGTTTTATTAATGTAAGGGTCCATATTCTTAGGGTTATATTCCACATGAATGTCATGAGTCAATACCATGGATTCTCATAGACCTGGAGCTCAAAAACCGCAGTAACTTGATCAAGACAAATTTACTTTAACTACATGAAAAAAATTAAAAATAACTAATAACAATTATTTTTATTATTTTAACATAGTTATTTCAATTTTATTTTGACCTAAATTAATATTTTTGGAATATTAGCATACATTACACACTAAACATACCATTTTTTAATATAAAATGATATATTATATTATAATTATTATATTAAAATAATAATTATAATATATTTTACATTATAATTATAGTAAATTAATCACTCACCATTCCCGTGATTTGGAATATAAAGAAGAGTTAGTAAATAACCTCCAAACTATTTCACTATGCACAATTTTTCTGCTTGACTCCACCATGTCATGCCGCCTTACCCAACAAACATGCCTTCATTCTATAAAATTGGTGGCTCATTTTACCATTTCCTTGTCGCTCGTCCCACCGCACCACAAAGCAAATATGACTAATCTTGTTCTCATTTTTTTAACACTCGCTTTCCTATATCATCACAAATACTGTAATTCTTTCATCACATTTCTTGCGAAGGTTTTCTCACACATAGCATCTTGTGTCACCAAGAGTTCCAGGGGTGTGCCTTGGCTTGCGGATAGACATGAGCATGCCTTGGTTCCCTAGAAATATAAATATAGTGCTTATATCTTTTGGGCATAGATCTATATTGGTTAGATAATTGTCCATTTCATAAAATTGTCATAAATAAATAAACTAATCTATATTACAGAACAATTATATAAAAAACGTGCAACTTATCATTATTATTCATTAAATATTACCTAATCATGATAAGACTGTTAATAAGACATTTATTACATATTAAATAACTATTACTATATTAGATCCCTAGTTTTAATATATTGTAGGTATTACTAGTATTGCCTCCTTAATACTTTGTCATCAAAAGCATGCGAAAGGAAAAAACCCTTCAATTAAATGAACTATCTAGCTGTAGATTTCTCGTACTTCATAAGGTTGAAGATATGATGTGATTTTATTAGGTTCATTCTTACATATTATGAATTTGTGATTTTGGATTTTGATATAGCACCTTAATAAACTAATCCCTCTTAATTTATATTTTAATCTTACTACACTTATGTGATTCGTGTGTCCATATAGTCGCGTCATAAATTACTCTCTCTTAATATATATTTTGATCTTGCTATGATTTACTTAATGCATCACGACGTTATTTAATATTATTTTATTGACTGGTAGGACAACATCCTTCAACAAACGTATGACTTCACTTGAGCTAACCAAAAGTATTTCAACTTTCGCTAAATCTACGGAGATTATTTTTGGAACTTAATTTCTAAAATTACTTTTACTAATAAGACTTCATTGGCAATGAAACTATGAATTTTATATTTGATCTCTTCTATTTACGTTAGTTTATCTCCATTTTCACATTTTAAAGATTTTCCTCAATATAATTTTATTGATAACAACGTTATGTTTTTCCATATTGATTATGTGGATCTGAGTGTATTTATATTTGATCTCTTCTATTTACGTTAGTATATCTCCATTTCTACTTTTTAAAGATTTTTTTCAATATAATTTTATTGATAACAACGTTATGTTTTTCTATATTGATTATTGGAGTTGTTTATAATGCGACTTTTTGGATATTCAGGTGACGGAATCCGGCGGATAAAATTGAGGTTAAATCTTGATTTGTTGCAGTTAAAATGGTTTTTTAACTGCATATTTGGATTCAACACCCTGAAAAACCCTTGGGACGCTTTGATTGTGCAAAAACTAGCTATCAAACTTACGATTCCAATAAATTGCTGCCGGATTTTGACAGGAAAAACCTACTGGAAAAGCTTCCAAAAAGTCGCATTATAGACAACTACATTGATTATTTGGATGTGAGTCTATTTTTTTTTAATTGATTTTTTTTTTCAATTTTATTTTTGCGAACTTTTTCTCTCAAATAATATATCTATTTTTAATATTGTATACATTTTCATTCTTATACTATAAATATGTGTTTTTTTTTTTATGAATATTGATTCTACCTTCTTCCAATTGGAAACAACCAAATGAATAAATATTGTACAACATATTTTTATGATGTATTTATCTTTTTTTTCCATATTTCTATGTTATTCAATTTTTCCCTATTTATGTTACAAATAATTTCATATTTTTTACTTATACAAAACAAATTGATGGTAGAAAGAACCTTATGGAAAAGCAATTTACCTGCATGAATGTGTTTAAGACATATTTATATGATATTAAAGATACACTATATATGATCAAGTTGAATGTTTTCCTACTTGAATATGTATTGTAACAACCTTGATGAAAATTTCACGTAATAAAAGTTAATAAAGGAAAAAATAATAATCACTGTTGATGGGACACTTATTCCAAGATGAACTTTTGGGAAAAAAATCCTATTGAATGTTCATTTGGCTTACTATCGCTAACAAAATTGGCAACGAAAATGGAAAAGGCTTTGGGAAGGGAAACTTGCATTTTTGGCACATTTATTTATGAAAATAATGGGAATTAGTATAAAAGGAAAGTAAAAGGTCACAGGTTCCATGTGAGGAGGAAAATTAAGGAAAATAATGGAAAAAGGGCTTCTAAGGATCAATTTGAAACCTTTTTGTTTATTTAGGTTTGGAGATCTCTCATTATTCTGTCTCTTTCTTTCACTGTTGGACACTCAGAGTTTTCTTGGAGCACTTGGTATTTTATCAAGAAAGGAAAAAGAAGGCAAGAGGAAGGAAGGCACAACCAAGGAAGAGAAGGATTAGGTAGCTACAACAATATTATTTGTAGGTATTTATTTGCATGTGTATTTTCCTTCTAGATTTGGCATGAATGGTATTGTATGTGGTTCTTTTTCTTCTATGGCATGGGTTTTTCCAGGTGTGATAGTGTTTTAAGCCTAGCATTTTCATTTCCAGATAGTCATGGTGTGATGGGGTTATCATGTTTTCGTTGATATGCATTGCTGGATGGATTTGAAGCTGAGTGAGGTGGATCTATCAATGATAGAGCAAATGGCCTGGTGGTCGTTGAACTAGAATGTGGATCACGGTAAAGCCACTGGCCTAGTAACCCCTGATCTAGACTGTGGGTTGCTGTAAAGCCAAGATTGTGTTACCTCAGTGGGCCTAGTAATCTCGAGTTGGGATATATGGTAAATATTGGAGAGTTGGTCTCGGTTTAGGGCCTAGTGATCCAGCGTTGATTGCAGTAAAGCCTGTGAGACTAGGAGACAAGAAAATTCCTCACGGTGTAGGTTGAGAGATCTAGTGGCATCCATGCTTGTTTGGCCTACTGAGCGGGTGGAGGTCATAGTAAATCCTATTATTATATGTTTATTGTGTTGATTTGGGGATCAGATATGGATTACGATAAATCTTGGTTTCTATTGATGAGGGTGAGGTGAATTAGCCTTCGGATGCGCTGGTTGGCTCTTTTGGTTTGAGTCCCATGTTCATTCTTAGAATATGGCACAAGGCTGAATGGTTGAATAGAGATTTGGTGCAGCCATCTATGGTTGGGTGGAATGTGGTAGTCCCATTTTAAGTTTGGATTTTTCATTGTCAATATGAGGTTATTTTTCCTTGTATTTCTATGAGCATTATATGGGTTTATATGTGGATCACATGGTTGTGATTTCCTTGGTATTTATATTGCTATTATGTTGGTCATGTATATGTTTTATGACAATGGCTATGTATGGCTCTCATCATGTTTTTACTTATAAATGAATGAACAATGTATCTACGACCTAATAAATGATAATGCAACAAATGATATAAGGGAGAAATGCTTCATAGAAATTCTCAGATAAGGTTGAGACCCCTATGCTTAAATATTTTTTTTACACCTATATATTACATATTTGTGATATCTTTAACGAAAAGCTTGTCATGGCTAGTGGGGGTCTGGTTAAGGGCTTGTTCAATTATTTACATTTTCATCATTGTTTACTTATTATATTTCTATTCTTAAGGTGTCATTCAGTTTTGGGTAGTGACCTGGTCTTTGGGCTTGAAAACATGGCTCAAATCTCGAGGAAGCTAGCACAACAATGAGAAAAATAGTCCCTCGATGCTGGCATGCCTTGGCATGAGAGGGTCCAAGGCGTCCTGTACCCTATCAGGTTTATATCATGGCAGAGTCTAGGGGTCAAGTAGTCTAAAAAATTAGTGGGCCCCAGGGGATAGCTACCTGAGTGGTTGGGATGGTTCATGGGAGTTTTGTATCTGATTTGGAAGGTTTGTATGTCACTTCGATTCCACTTCCTTAAGGTCACAAAGGAGTTTGGATATAATCATAGTGGTCTCTTATCACATGTTTAGCCTAGTTAGATGGTTATTTGGGTAGATGTGGGAGGAGGGTGTTACATATATAGTACAATAAATGAATCAATTATAACTAGCCCAACGTATGTTAGAATATGTATTTTGATGTGACCATCAATAGTCAAAAATTCTGAGTAGTGAAAATACTTAATCTACAACACATAATTTTATCAATCTACAAACCTTTGTTTTCAAGCATGAGAGAGGAAATTTTGCATAATTTACCAGATTATCAATGGTTTCTCTTTCATGATCATCATTAGCTTAAATCAATTCATAAAAACCATTCTTTATTCTTTCAACAACCTACATCATGATAGAAACACAAAACTAAGAGAAGTGTCTTAAACAGAAAGACCTTTTCCTCTCCATCATAAGGGGCATTAGAATGTGAATCATGAAGATTTGGTATATATTTAATGGAGAAAAATAAAATATAGGATTAGCCATCAAAAGAAGTCCCTATAAAGAAAGGTAGTTGTATCTAAGCTTTAGTACATATGCTCTATTAGTGATAAAACAATATTGGGATATCACACAATGTCACAAACAACATGATCTAGTTATCCATAAAAAATAACATCAATTTCTTCACTCCAATTGCATGGACACACTACTAATGCATCAAAACCACTAAGATGTTGACGTGCAAAAAGCCTTAAAATTGGTATGGTTAATGTGAATTTTGTAAGGAATACAAAAGGACAAGGAATGACAACTTATTAAATGTTTAATTGAGAGAAAGGGAAAAAAATGATAAGAATATGCAACTATAATTTATGAAAATTGGAATAGAGAAAGTATCTTCAAGATACCAATTCTAGAAATCATAGCATTGTGAAACGACACAATATTTCACTAAAGAAGGAAAATAGAGACCCATTATAAATTTCAATCACATTTATTTCAAATTCATTAGAATATATACATTTTAAACCATAAACCTTGGCCAAATTGGAGAAGAGGTAGGCCTCAAAGGAATATCACTACTTTATTCAATAAGTTGCAGCGTATAAATTACAATACATTTTTAATAAAATACTATTAAAATATTTAGATCAAAATTTCTAAATTAAAATATAACTTCAATTATTTCTTTGGTAGAATGGAAGCTTCAATTACTAAGCCCATGGTTAACTTAATCCTCAATAAGGTGGAAAAACTTTGATTGTCATCTCATCGAGAATAATTTCATGAGGTACCATAGTATGTAGGGATATGAGTAGTTGGCGTAACTATTATAGGCAATCCAGGTTGATAATACTATGGAAGTTTAAAGGTTGTATATTGGTTATTAGACTGTTGAGGTTTAAAAGTTGTATATTGGTTATTGTGGGGTTATACTCCATTGGTGGTATGAAAAAAGAGGTTTCTTTCGATGAACCTCGAAATCCACTTCTTAGATGAAGAAACTTACTACACCATTGCAATCGTTGCCAGATGAAATGGGAATATTTTTGCAAAATATTCCCTAGATTTTTCGCACGTTAGGGTTCCATCCTGGTCATGGATTGATAGCTCATGGTTTAAATAATTAACATGCAAGCAATAATATCAAATAACTAGCCTAGCGGATGGTTGTTAGCCTTATGCATTAGCTAGCGGATGGTTGTGTGGTCGTTGAGACTCGTGGATCAGGGTTTAGAGCCCACTAAACTAATATTTGTTTATTTTTATTTTATTTCATAAATAGAAATACCACCATATAAAAAGGAGAGATTTGATCTGAGTCATATGTATCTCCCATATTGTTTGAAAACTGTCGAACATTTTAATAACCGTTGGCCATATGAACTCTATAGTTTATAACTAACCACTTGTTTGGTTCAATATATTACACCCATATGGTTTAACCATATAACTTCCTCCCAATAATTCGTAATATCTAATGTGGTTTTTATGATACGGTTGTTTTAATGCTCATATGCGGCACAACCAAATGGATATGTTAATTTTATATGTTTATATTATTAACCATATTTTTATATTTTTGTTTTGAAATAACTCTACATGATTATTTTAATATTTTATTTTTTATATGACGATATTTTTAATTAAGGAATTTAGACTTCTGTGATCCATAATATTGTTTAGAAATTTTCGGCAAAATCACATACAAATTATTTTGTCGACGCTTTTCGAACCAACCAGTGTGGTTCATCGTTAGGACAAGTTGTCCTGATGATGAACCACACTGGTTGGGTCGAAACGCGTTGACAAAAGAATTTTTATGTGATTTTGCCGAAAATTTCTAAACAACGGTATTTTTAATATATTATTTTTTGTGTTTTATGGTTTGTCTAACTATATATATATGATTTTAATCCATTGGCTTATTAGATTTTCTTACCATGTGTTCAATCTAGTGGGTGGGATGTCAATCTTGGATCTTGCATGTCAATTGGGATACCATGTGGCATGTTGTGGGCCCTTTTTTCCTAGTTGTCCTGTCAAACTTCAAACTACGATAAGTTGGTCATACAAACTTGGATTTGAGTGACATTTATGCGATTCAAATTATAATAATGAGCACTGCAACTTGGCGATGTTTCCATCAAATTTTGAGAACTTTCATTTTTGAGGTTTCCTGAAGGCACCTTGTTCATTCCACCCCACTAAGGGACTTTTGGTCCTCTAAAAGTATTAACAATATTTCAATCCTAATCTATGTAACAAATATCTCTAACAAATTAGTCCTAATCTAGGTCCAACTTGCAAGATTCCAAACAGGATCATACTCACCAATAGCTTATAGAACACTCATGGTCAAGTTTACTATAGAAACCACGGCCGATGATATCCAACTAAAAGCCCAAATATCAAGATGTTGGATTCATAAGTGATTTTATATTCTTCATCACTTTTACAAACTTTTTCGCAAAATCTGATTTAAAATGGTGCCCATACTCAACTACTTCAAAGTTCTACCCATCTCCTGTCTAACCAAGCTAATGCAATCTATTCCTATAGTTGGCCTCCTTGCTGAAATGCTTCATTGGTGGGTCCCTTCACATGTGCTTTCACATGCTTTTAGTATTTCTTTGGGTGAAAATCTTTGTGGAGATTCCAACTTGTGGCTCTATGATTTCCACTGTTGTTGTAATGGATGCAATTTATTTTCCTCCTCTATGATTTCTTGACCATATTTCTCCCATGATGACGAAAGGGATATTTATGTCCTGTCTACTTACTGGTCGACACAATCTTCCTCGAATAACCATCTCTAGTGCACATCTACCAAGGAGATATTGCCTTGGTTCTTCCTTTAAAATGTTCATCTCTCTTCGGAGATGACCTACAATCACCATCAATAGAATGGTGTGATGTAGTCCCAACCTACATTGATTCAGACTCCCTTTCTTCTATGGCTTGTAACTGAAGCTGCAATTTTTTCTTCTCCTTTTCTTCTTCTTGTAATAGTCTCCCCAATTCAACATTCTCTACTTGAATTCTCTAGTTTATCTCCTCATTTGAATGATAAGCATAAGATAAAGAAGAATAATATTGACTTGAAGATAGAAATGAAGGTTCTCCCTCATTTACAGAACCGTTGTCCTCTCCTTTCTCTTTCTTCTTCCTTTCCCTCTTTGCCAATTTATTCTCATAATTTTCAAACAATTTGTCTACCATGTCTATCATCCTATAGAAATATTGACAAATATCTTTGTCATTCTCCATTTTCCTTCTTCCTCTTGCATGTCCAATCTAGTTAGCATTCACATTAGCAATTCACATTAGCATGGATATGGATATGATACCAAACTTGATATTCTCTTATTTACAGGAATTATCCAAGACTTTTCTTCAGGGTGGTGTTAATGTAATTGCATGAAATACATGTAAAAGATCTATGTGCAAATACTTAAATAATAAGCAACATAAACCAGATTGTAAAGATAATGCACACAAAAGTTTGATAATGGAGTTCGTCTAGTGTCGACTATGTCTTTGGGCCCTCCTTCAGTCGGTTCATTCGTCTCATAAAAATAAAGGTAAGTACATTTAAAAATGCATCATTATGCCTCTAATCAAAGGAGTGACTTGAAATTCAATAGCTCAAATGACAATAATCACATCACCAATAGGTATGTCTAGTCCTCGTGAGACTTTTAACTATCAACATGACCTTCTTATGGAAGACACATTTTTGTCTCAAACTTCATGCCCAACATTTAATGAAGAAGGTATGTTCCTACCATGAACCCTAAGATCCACTACTTAGATGCTAACATTGGCAACACCATCGCGATCCATGTGAAATTTTGGTTAAAATTAGTATAATGTTAGCCAAATTCCACCACCTACAATTTTGGTCCTTTGCGAAATATTTTAGATTCCAGAAAACATCAAAAGAACATTCTCTTGGAATATTCATGTAGAATATTCCAATTTGAAAAATGTGCCAACTGTAGGGTTCTTCCTACATCAGGGTTACATCCTAGTCATGGATTCGTAGTTCATGCTTTCATTGGCTTTCTCTTGGCTCTGCGACCCTCCTGTTATTAGTTTTATGGCTCCATGGTCACGACATCCACTCCATCCTTGGCCGATCTACCCCATCGTGAATGTATTATGGTTTAAATAATTAATGTGTGAGAAATAATATCAAGGCAACACCCTGGCGCATTGGTTTACAGATGGTTCTATGGGTCATTGGGCCCGCTGAGTCAAGGTTCAAACCTTGCCACCCCAGTGTTTATTTCTGTTTATTTTTGTTTTTTGTAAATAACAATATCATCACATAAAAAATGCATAATTGATCATATTCGCATGGAACTCCCACCAACATATAACATGTTGTTTGAATAATGATGAACATTTTAATAACCGTTGGCCATATTAACTCTTCCATTTATAACAAACCATTTGTTTTGTTTAATATCTTACACCCATATGTTTTAACCATATAACCTCCTCCCAACAATTCGTTCGTTTTAACCATTCTTATAATGACCACTGTATAATATGGCATAGTATTTTTATTATATGGTTGTTTTAATGTCCATATGTGGAAAAACCAAATGGATATGCTAGTTTTATATGGTTATAATATTAACCACATTTTTTTCATATTTTTGTTTAGAAATAACCATAAATGATTTTTTTAATATCTTATTTTTTATATGGGGTATTTTTAATATACATTTTTCTATTTTAAATAGTTTGTTTAACCATATTTTAAGATATTCCTTGATGGTGGTGACGGAGTCAAAATAATGTGCGGTGAAAATGTGACGTGTGAAGCCCATCTAGCTTCCACATGCCCATTGAATTCTCCTTAATGGGAACGGGCATCATTAATACCAAGCTGGTGAGTGTCCTTCCTATTGTTTGCATCGTTAAATATGCATATGGACACGAGAAAGCTTTAAGTGTATTGTGTTGGACGATCAGGTGGGGGCCTATAGAGAATTTTGGGTTTCGAACTGTGGGTCACCGAGTAATGGTCATGGCCCTGGGAAGGTGAATGATGTGACATAGATTAGCATGGAGCTAGGCGAGGTCTTGTATGGTGGAGGCCCCTAAGATCCTAGCACAGTGAAGGTGGTTGCGACACTATGGCTTCATTGGGGTTTTCTAAGTTTGTTTTTTGTATGTCCATTTCCTCCCACGAAGGATGAATTATGCTCTAGGCTACATCATTGGCTGCTTCGTCTATGTTTTAGCTCTAGTTTGGTTTTGAGGTGAGAGTTGCTTCAGCTCAGTTCCATCAGTATTAGAAAGGGTGGTTCCATGACGACTGCCTCCTAGTACCCTACTAGCTTGGTGGGTTGTGTAACTCTCTTAACGAGGCGTGCAATTCACTGGAGCTTGAATTAGGGTGGCGCGAAGGACCACAGGAAGTTGGAGTATCGAGCCATGACTCTAGGGTTGGTATGGTCTGGTAATTGGTTTTGTGATTTCCTGTTCACCGCCCATTTCGATTCATTTTGGTTTTTCCTATCCAAAGAGATGTTAGATTGTAGGACCCTTCGAAAGTGTTTCTTTGGATAGTGTGGGTTTGTCTATCTATCATTGGTTGTCTACAAGTCCCCTTGGCTCACATCAATGTTGTGTCAAAGGGGTCTTTCACGCCTGAGGGAGCTCCTCCTCATCGTGAAGTGAATTTTGTACTTAGTTTCCTTTTGATAATATAATGCAAAATTGTTGACAGACGAAAAAATGAAGCATATTCTAAGATAGATATGATTTTAATCCACTGTCTTGTGGTTTGACAAGCTTTCTTTCCATGTGGTGAATCTGGTGTGTGATATGTCAACTGTGGGTCTTACCTGCTGAATAGAATACCATGTGGCTTGTTGTAGATGCCCTTTTTCTTGATTGTCCCACCAAACTCCAAACTTCAATAAGTTGGTCATATAGACTCGTATTTGAGTGTCGTTTGTACCACTAAAATCGTAACGATGAGCATTACAACTTGGTGATGTTCCCATTGAATTTTTAGCATCTTGATTTTTGAGGTTTCTTAGAGCCACATGCATCAAGTAATAACTTTATAAATATATATTTTTGGATGTTTAATCATTGGAATTATACGATATGAGGAGTATTTCACTTAGATATGCAATATGATCTCATGATACTATAAAATATGAAATGATGATTTGAAATATTTTTATTAATAAAACTAAATTTGATAAAAAGTCAAATAATAATTATTTTAAAATATAACAGAACCCTAGCATTCCTTATGAAATATAATTATAAGAAAAGATAAAATACAACTTAACCAATTTATGTAATAACAATTTTTTTTTAATAAGTCCTCATTATTTATTTTACATGGTATAGACACAAGGGTTGCTTGTACCAATAACAATAATAGGTATGGAAATAATTAATACAACATGGTATATGTGCATGAAGATTTATGATGAAACATATACTATCATATGTATCCTATTATTAAGTGAAACATCATTAGTTCTCATTTAAAGCAACCAATCTCACTTGAAGAAGTTGTGTAGTGAAGGATTAATGGAGGACTCTTATAATTCCACGGGCTACTATATGTTTATACTTGTTTATATACTACAACTATAATTAAATTCATACTTTGAACAACCACTTAAAACTTATAGAAACAGTATTCTTAGGAAATTTTGTCAGTTTACATGTTTAATTTTTCATTGTAGTACCATATTTGTCCTCCATGGAAGCCATTTATTCATTATGATATTTTTCCTAGTAAAAATTTAAAGCTAATTTTACACTCATAACTTGATTCATTAATTCATAAAATTTATACGTGAGATATGTTTGAAATTTCCTTATTCATCTCCATAATACTTCACTTCCTTAAAAATTTGTCCCACGCTCTTTCTTAATGTATGGTCGACTCTCATATCTTAAATGCGACCTTGATCTTCAACATTAACATATTGATATTAAATCTCTTCTTCTAAAAAAAATTAGACATAAAAAAATTTAATCTCTACTTATATTAGATCTATACTTAATATACTTATATTAAATCTATGATTAAATTGAAATATGGTTCTATCACATAAAAATATCACACACATAAAATAAAATAAACAAAAAAAAAACTTACCATATTACTAAAAGCGTACCATATTACGATTGGAAGAAAATAAATATGTCCCAACTGACACTAACCATCTATATTGGAAAAGAAAACAACATCTTACAAATTAAACTTAAATTAAAAGTGATCATGAATGAATTTCTTTTAAATTTCGTCTATTTACTACTATTATGTTGGGAGCGAATTCTATAATCTAGAAAAATAAAACAAACATTTTTTAAACCTAGCAAGAAAGCATAAAGATATTTTAATTACACATGAAATAGAGCACCATATTATAATGTTTATATCCATTATTATTTCTAATTCAATTTTTATTTCATATTTTAAAATTACCAATAATAAAACACTTTAAATTTGATATTTTTTAATTAAATAAAATTTTTATAAGAAATTATATATTTAAAATAAATAACTTATTCGTTCTATTCACACTTTTTATAACTAACCGATTAGACTAAAATATTTATGTGTTGTATAGCTAAAGATCATTTGTATCTACTATTAATAAAATGTAACAATAGATATAATAATAAAAAATTATTACACTAAAAAATTATATTATATTATAATTAATCTATTATTTCTATATAATATATATTTATTTATTAAATGTTTTTTATTATTATTTAATTTTAAATAATTTCTTAATATGAACTAGGAATTGATTTAGATTAATACAAATTTATGGATTGATATTATAAAACCAAGGGAATAATATACTCAAGGGGTTAGTACTAAAACATCAAGGGATTATAAACCCAAGGTAATAATATTAACTCGAGGAATAATAAACCGAAGTGATTAATAGTGAAAACCCTAGGGTTTATGTTCCCTTAAATTTTTAGTATTAATCCCTTTGGCTAACTATTCCCTTGGGTTTATAATATTAATCCCTTGGGTATATTAATATAAGGATTCATATTGCTAGGGTATTATATTATTCATAGGTTTATAATATTAATCCTTTAGGTTCAATATAAATTATGGTAATCTAAGGATTCGTATACCTTGGATTTATAATATTAGTCCCGTGGTTTTATAATAGTTTGGGGTTTTAGTATTAACTCCTGGGTTTATAATATCATGTTAGGTCCCTATACTACTAGTGTAACCCCTTATTGTTATTAGTACAACCCCCTTATTATATTGTTTTGCCCATGTAGTCCCCATATTATTATTATTGTGCCCCATAGAAGCCCAAAATTGTTATTATTGTGCCCTTACATTATTATTGGTATGTGAGCTTTGATTATATTATGATCCCTTAGACTCCTATATATAGAAGGGAGGTCTTGTCATTTGTATCATCCAAGAATCATCCATTTGTGTAATGTAAAGGAGGCTGCCCCCTGAAGAGTCTTATTTCTAAGGCGTTGATCTATCTTTTCTATCTTTTTATGAGTTGATTTCCTAACATTTGGTATCAAAGCCTCTGATTATAGCATTTTTGCAAGTTACAAAATTTCATCTAAAATATATCATCATGGAAGTTTTACTATAACTTGTTTGCTACGAAGTTTTAGAAGCAAAAAACAAAACCCATTTGAGAGGAAAGCGGTCTGAACCTCGGATCCGAATTTTAGATCTTGTCTCACTATATTTTCAGATATATGAGCTGAGGAAGTTAGGGTTTTTTTAGACTTCTGAATTACATCATAAATAGGTGACCTTCGAAAAATCGTCATAACTTTCTCTCTAAGCATCAGATTGAAATTTCGTAAGAAGTTATGGAAAGAGGATGGATTGCAGATTTATCTGAATATTTTTCAGATTCGAAGGTCAAACGAGTTACATGTGGCACTTCAAACAAGTTCGATCTTCTTAAAAGATATTTGACACTCCGAGAGGCCTCCCACCTATTCGTGATCATGATCATGCTATTCATTTGATTCCAGAAAGTGTTCCTCCAAACATCAGGCCTTATAGATATCCATATGCCCAAAGGAGTTGGAACTCATTCAAAATTTGCAGAAGATCTGAGTTGAAACAATATTGAGAGAACTTTACAACGAAGGAAATATCATATCGGAATGTGAAGGAGTCGCAAAATCAAGAAATTGACAGCCATGAAATAGATCAATTTCATAGTATCTCATCAAGTGGAAGAACTTACCCACTGAAGATTCCACATAGGAGGACAAGAACTTATACAAAAGAATCAAGAACTACTTAAGCATTGAGGACAATATTTTCTGAAGGAGAGGGGCATGTTAGGTCCCTATTCTACTAGTGTAACCCCTTATTGTTATTAGTACAACCCCCTTATTATATTGTTGTGTTGATGTAGTCTCCATATTGTTATTATTGTGCCCCATAGAAGCCCACTATTATTATTATTGTGCCCTTACATTTTATTGTTATGTCGGCTCTAATTATATTATGACCCCTTAGACTCCTATATAGAAAGGATGTCTTGTCATTTGTATCATCCAAGAATTGTCCATTTGCGTAATGTAAAGGAGGTTTCCCCCTCGAAGAGGCTTATTTCTACCGCGTTGATCTATCTTTTCTATATTTTTGTGAGATGGTTTCCTAACATATCAATCCCTTGGGTTTATTAATTTAAGGGTTCATATTTATAGGGTTTAATATTAAAACCCCAAGGGATTATAAGACCAAGGAAATAATATTAACCTAAGTGATAATAAACCCAAGGGATTAATACTAAAATCCCAAGGCATTATAAACCCAAAGTAATAATATTAAACCCTAGGGATTAATATTATAAGTGCAAGGTATATAAACCTTGACATAAATATTATAAACCCTAAAATAAAAATTGTTGAGAGTGGTTGATTTCCATTTTGAGGCAATCCATGTAACAATGCGATGTTAGACATGGTCAACCATGGATTTCCATAGTTGACCATGAAAACCCCTTAGCTTTAACATTATTCCCTTGCATTCATAATCCCTTGAGGTTTTAGTATTAATCCCCTGGGTTTATTATTTCCTTGAGTTTATAATATTAATCCATTAGGTTTATTAATGGAAGGGTCCATATTCCTAGGGGTTAATATTATTTCCTTAGGTTTGTAATCACTTGATATTTTAGTATTAATCCATTAGGTTTATTATTCCCTTAGGTTTATAATATTAATCATGGTAAACTGTGTTTAGTAAAATCAATCATGGTCAACCATGGTTCAACGTCGCATTGTGACAAATATTGTCTCGATATCAAAATCAATCATGCTTAAGCACGGTCCAATGTCGCATTGTGACATTGATTGTCTCAATATGAAAATAAACTATGGTCAACCATGTTTATTTTAGGTTTTATGATATTTTAGGTTTACATACTTTGGGTTTAAAATATTAATGCCTTGTGTTTAATAGTATTCCCTTGGGTTCATAATCCCTTGGGGTTTTAGTATCAATCACTTGGTATTATTATAATCTTAGGTTTATAATATCAAATACTTTGATTTATTAATATAAGGGTTCAAGCATGGTTGAGCATGGTCTGATGTTGCATTATGACAAATATTATTTCAATATGAAAATCAATCATGGCTAACCATGGTCAATCATTGTCATTCAACGTCAGCCATGGTTAATCACAATCAATGTGAAAAGAAACCATGGCCAATCATGCTCACATTATGACAAAAATTGTCTCAATATGAAAACCAAGCATGGTTAACCATGATCCAATGTTGCATTGTGACAAATATTGTCTGGATATGAAAATCAATGATGCTCAAGCATGGTCAAACATGGTCCAATATTGCATTATGACAATGATTGCCTTAATATGAAAAACAACCATGGGAAACCATGTTTATTTTAGGGTTTATATACCTTGGATTTATAACATTAATCCTTTGGTCAACCATGGTGCAACGTCATATTGTGACAAAGATTTTCTCAATATGAAAATCAACCTTGGTAAACCATGGTCCAACATCGCATTGTGACAAGGATTCTCCCTATGAAAATCAACCATGGTCAACATGTTTTATCTTATGCTTTATAATAGTTATCTTAGGGTTTATGTACCTTGGGTTTATAATATTAGTCTATTAGGTTAAATATTATTCCCTTTGCTTCATAATAACTTGTGATTTTAGTATTAATCCCTTGGATTTATTAATATAAGGGTCCATATTCTTAGGGTTTAACATTATTCCCTTAGGTTTAATATTATTTCCTTGGGTTTATAATGCCTTATGATTTTAGTATTAATCCCTTGGGTTTATAATATCAATCATGGTCAACCATGTTCAACCATATTTTGTAAAATCAATCATGGTCCAATGTTGAATTGTGACAAACATTGTCTGAATATGAAAAGCAACCATAGTTAACCATGGTTCAACATCACATTGTGACAAAGATTGTCTCGATATGAAAATAAGCCATGCTTAAACATGGTCCAATGTTGCATTTTGACATTTATTGTCCCAATATGGAAATCATCTATGGTCAACCATGTTTATTTTAGGGTTTATAATATTTATCTTGAGGTTTATATACTTTGTGTTTATAATATTAATCCATTGGGTTTAATATTGTCCCCTCGCTTTAATAATCCATTGGGATTTAAGTATTAATCCCGCAGGTTTATTATTCTCTTGGGTTTATAATATCGAACACTTGGATCTATTAATCTAAGGATTCAATCATTGTCGAGCATGGTCCGACGTCTCAATATGAAAATCAACCATGGTTAACTATGTTTATTTTAGGGTTTCTAATATTTATATGAGGGTTTATATACCTTGTGTTTATAATATTAATCCCTTGGGTTCATAACCCCTTGTGTTTAATATGAATCCCTCGGGTTCATAATCCCTTAGGGTATTAATCCCTTGGCTTTATAATATCTAACCCTTGGATTTATTAATCTATGGGTTCAGGCATGGTTGAGAATTATCCAATGTCGCGTTGTGTCAAATTGTCTCAATATGAAAATAAATCATGGCCAACCATGGCCAATCATGGTCAACCATGGTCCTATGTTGCATTGTGACAAAGATTGTTCCAATATGAACGTTAACCATGGTCAACCGTGGTCAATCATGGTCAAGTATGGTAAATAACCCTGGTCACATTTTGACAAGGATTGTCTCATGGTCCAACGTCGCATTGTGATAACCACCGTCAACTAGGGTCCAACGTTTGATTGTGACAACCATGGTTAACCATGGTCTAACATTGCATTTGTGACACAGAATGTCTCAATATAAAAACAACCTTGGTCATCCATGCTTAACCATGCTTGGTTAGGAGTTATATAAACCCTAGGAAATATAAATCCTATGGTTTTTGCTATTAAACCCTTGGGTTTATTATCCCTTGGATTAAAATTATTCCCTTGGGTTTATAATCCCTTAGGGTTTTAATATTAACCCCTTGTGTTTATCGTTCTCTTAGGTTTATAATATGAGTTCCTTGGGTTTATTAATTTAAGGGCTCATATTCTGAGGGTATAATATTATTCTTAGGGTTTGTAATTAATATTAATCCCTAAGGTTTAATATTATTCCCTTGGGTTTATAATTTCTTGGGTTTTTAGTATTAAATCTAAGAAATTATAAACCCAAAAGAATAATATTAAGCCAAATGAATTAATATTATAAACCCAAGGTATATAAACCCTATTATAAATATTAAAAAACCCTACGATAAAGATGGTTGACCATCTTTATTCTAGAGTTGAAAATAAACCATTCTCAACCATAGTGAACCTTGTTTATTTTAGGGTTTATAATATTTATCTTAGTGTTTATATACCTTGGGTTTATGATACTAATACCTAGGGTTTAATATTATTCTCTTGGGTTTATAATTCCTAGGCTTTTTAGTATTAATCCCTTGGTTTTATTATCCCTTCGGTTAATATTATTGCATTGGGTTTATAATCCCGTGGGTTTTTGTTATTAAACCCTACGAATATGAACCCTTACATTAATAAACCCAAGAGATTGATATTATAAACCTAAGGGTTAATAATAAAACCCTAAGGTATTACAAACCCAAAGAACTGATATTATTAAACCCAAGGGACTAATATTATAAATTCAAGGTATATAAACCCTTGGATGACCATGATTTATATTCAACCTAAAAGATTAATATTATAAACCTATAATAATATTTTTATTCCAACAATTTTTTTTGTGTTATTATTTCTATTGTTACATATTTGTCAATGGTAGAAACAAATGAAGCCTTCTATATCAACCACATTAATATTTTTATTGTGGTTGTGCTAGGTTTTTATTTATTTATTTTTATTTTTTTTTGTACGCGTGGTTCACAGACATTTTCGATCAATGGGTGGCACTATGTCCACTGGAAAAATCTGGGCTGACGCCCCTCGGCCTACTATAAGACCTAATCCCAAGAGCTTTCAGGAATTGATCCTGTGACCTCCCATCTGGCGAGGCCCCATCTTGATTGATCGAGCTAACCTTTGGGGCTGTGGTTGTGCTAGTTATAATGATAATAATAATATTTTTATTGCAATATTTTTTTTTGTATTGTTATTTGTATTGATACATATTTATCCATGGTATATACAAATGAGGTATTGAACTATATCAACTATATTAATACAACCTAAGTAGGGGTAATGGTTAAGACCATGTGTTTCCTCCTAAGAGTTTACAGGTTCAAAACTAGAGGGGTAGACTATGTATGGCTTTGTAGACTTAGCAGTCAAATTGCTATGAAGACATTGGCTTAGCCCCTTTTCATACAAATAAAGAAGTTTTATACACTAATTTAGTGTTTAACTTAACCATGACTTTCAAATTAGATAATAATAATAATAATTTTTAATATAATTTTGGTAATTATATACCTTACTCAATCTGAAATACTTAAAACATATAATGAATACCAACAAAATTAATTGTTTTACTTCGATGATGTCATAATCTAGTTAATATATGAAGACGTGTTTTGGAAGTTGCAAAATTCACTTTTATAATGATAAAAAGTTGAGATTATGCTATCCTAGAATTAACGTTTTGTATTTATTGTGGTTTTATTAGACTCCATTACAGAAACGGGGCTTCTTGAACATATGACGCAGATATTAGTCTTGTCGGGTTTGCTGCTTTAATTTCAAAGGTAGAGAACGACGTTCAGTTCTTGTAATTATTTTTATAGTGCAATTCAATTTTTGTTGTCACTCGAATTTATTTAGGTTATCACGTGTTTACAAAATTGGGATATGTATACGAATTGTGAATATTTTTATGATTTTAAATTTAAAAAATATGAAAATTATACTTTAAAATTTAATTAATTAAATCAATTCATACGAATGGAAAAAATTATTTAAATTGAATGAGAACAATAAATATGGCCATAAACCTTCGTAACTCCATGCACTCATGGTAAAATGGTTATCTAGTTGTTTGTTTGAAATATACTATAGAATGGTATGGAAAATACAGAATTCGAAATTTGGTATTCGATGGAAACTTGTATCAATTAAAGTCTATAATAAGATGTACAAATTCTAAAGCAAAGTGCTAAAATGGTGGGTTGGATAAGTAAGGAGAAACAATGCTTCGTTTCCTGCTACGGTTTATGGTTGAGAGCTGATCCTCAAGGTTGGAAAATCACAGAGCGGAACTTGCCTTCAAGTCTCCAATCGAAAGTGCGCACAACGTATGGAAACTACGTTTACAGTTATAATCGCATGTTATAGTTTTACACTATATCTAATATCCTCTGTGGCATTAATGATGATAATATAGAATGCAACGTATAATTCAGGTAGTTATTTGACTCCATAAATGCCTTTATCGCTGTAATGGCTAAGGCTAGAATCTACTGCAGGTTGACTTATTCATTAGGCTAGTTTATGTTCTTTATCTTAAAAATTGTAATTTAAATTTTTAAGCAATTGTTATGAGGATCAAGCTGATCAACTTTTTTATATTGTTCTACAATAGCTACTACTATGTGAAAAGACAGGGAAACATGTAATAAAAAAGTCATGGAGTTTTCCCTCGCGGTAGTGTTAGTGTACCTTGACTTGGTCACTGAGAGCAACAACATTTTCTTAAAAGGTCAACAATACGTTCTTGCCAAAAAGGGTTATTAGATGGTGCAGTGTGCATATCATGCGTTAAAATAGAGATCACCGTTGTTTAGCCAAAAATAACTCATGAAGAAGGATCTATTCCAACTAACTTCCACATTAGTTTTTCTTATTAATTTGACCTTATTTATGAAAAATTGTGCGATATTGATTGCGTGATTGTCATAGCTAACGGGGATAATAGTGTGGCGGAATACATACGATCAGAGAAATTATTGTTAAGTAGAAATCGTTGCAAACTATCTGAAGACGAAGATTGTTAAAGGAATCTTAGGAGAATGCATTTATTCGATGAATCTACAAAGATGTTTATGGTCAATTTATGGGATGCTGCGGAAAATATTGTACATGGCGTTGCTCTTTATCAAATATAAAAACAAGAAATCGTTGTAATGACATATCTATTGTTTCTGGTACTTGTGAAACATGTTCTTGTCCAGCTTAATTGTTCGAATAATATAAGAAAGTGTTTTTTTGTAAATGATGTAAAGGATATTTAGATGTATAAAGACATGCTTAGACTCTTGGCTGCTAGCATTTTGGTATTTTATGATACATATTAATATCCAATTAAAAATTATGATGATTTCTAGTATTTTGTTCTTTTATGATATGTATGCATATCTAATTAAAAATTATGATATTACCTTTTGTTCATAATCATATTACCTTTTTTATGCTAATTATTATAATTATGTTAGCCATGATCAGGGATAGAATTTGATATATAAATTACTTGTCATGACGTGATTTGTCCATGAAATATAACAAAATATTATTCTTTCTCATCAACATTTTTTGTTAACATGATCATAACTAATGCTAGAGTTGTAGAATTATCAAATCTCAGTGTTTTAGAATTCCTACCTTTGTGGCAATGAGACTATTTCCTTGAATATTTAGAATTAGTTAATTTTCTTCTTCTTGATCTTTATGCAAATTGGTTAGGACGTTATGAGTATTGCAATATATGATATTTTGTATTACTATTTGGTATTATTATGTATAAACTACAATGGCTATTCTATTGAACAACTCATCATTATATGTCCACTAAAATAAATTCAAATTAATAATATGAAGATTTAATTACCTTTAGATTACATATATGTTATTATAGTTTCATTTCAAGCTAATCCCAGAAGGTTTTTTACTTTAATTCTTTGAAATAGGTCTTGATGATTAAACTACTCTTTTAAGTTCATTTATTCAAATTTTGCACTATGAAAGCTTCAAGATGAATTAAAATTTATGTAATGATCAAATCTAAATCAATACTTTAATTACGATGAGAAAAAAAACTACAAGGAGATTTTAGTCACACTTGGTTATGATGCTATATTCAAAATAAACATTTATTATCAGAAGAATGCTAGAAATGCTAACTCCTAGTTGTTCAATTTTAACACCCCACCCCAAATTTACCCTCTTTTACAAGCTCTCTAAGTTAAACATGAACTGAGAGTTACTAAGACATGACCAAACATGCAAGTTCTAGTTATGGAAGTGGGGCCTACTAACCAAAATCTTACCAAAACCCCCATGGAAACCACATCATCTAGATGTCAGACAACATCGACTCATGATTTCAAACCGAGCTAGAACTATCCTTTTCATGACTTGTTTCCTGACTTTGTAACCCAACAACATGCATGCCAAGTAGTACATGTAGCCATAAGGCTCCATCCGCACACACAAGCTTTCCTCCATGTGGCTACAACTAAAATTTCTCAGTTCAAAGGATGCAACTAGAAACCTTGTTCTAGATGTTGAGCTATGACTACTGATCAACTACATAGGACAACTTAGAACCTTCCAGATTTTAGCCTAAGATGACAACAAAGCTTATATAATAAAAAATAATGTTAATATATTTCCCAAACTTTCCAATGACATGATAAACATTTCATCAAAGACATGGTAAGCATAGTAGCTATAGGTCATAAATGCATATTGTCTTATTATCTTCTTAGCTTCATCAAAGAATCATCAAGAAGGTTCAATGCCCTCTCAAACTAGTTGCATTAACACTAGTTAGCCCATGTATTCACATATCCATTTAATGACTTTTCAAGCCATAAGAAAATCTATAATAACATCACATTATACAACAAAAATGTACCATGCCTATAACCAACATTTAACTAGAATGAATCCATGAAAAAACAATCATAAAATAAACACAATAAATAATACATGTTGTTATTAATCTCAATAAGAAATAACGAAAAATAGCATATGCATAAATCGAACCAAGCCAGAGACTTCCACATACCACTCTACCATAGATTGGGTTAAACAAAATCTCTCTTTGAGCTAATCACCCTCGTTCCATATTCCAATCATTAATGTGCGATAAACCAAAATAGAGCAAACCATGAACCAGGGCTTCAAGAGGCCAAACCACCTAAACCCTCAACCATAGTGATTTCATCTCAACTGGTCCATAAATCACTAATACCAATGTAAGCTTAGATTCCTCCAAACTTCTTCACGATGCCCAGAGGAACTTTCTTATCTCCACCAATCCATCAAGAGTTCCAATAGAATTACCATCTACACCCTCGACTCATGGAAATTTTGAGGAGACCACCTCAACCAGGATTCAAAGTCTATCAGCCATTAAAATTTCAATAAAAATGAGGAGCCCACTATACCATGGCTATCAAGGAAATGGAAAGGCTTAAACCAATGTCAATCTAGGAAAATCCCATATTAATAAAAGAAAAGTAACCAAATAACCAAATGCATGTACCATGCATTCAAATATCGGTAAGGAAATTGCACATGCAACCTGTTACTTGCAATGTTCTCCTCATGTAGTTGTTTTTCGAACCTTATTTTTCACTTCTCACGAATTCTTTTGATTTCTTCCTTTCTTCTACTCAAGTTCTCTCTCTCTCTCCAAGTCCAATTGAGACTGCCTCAATGTCCAAGTGAACGCTACAATTCTCCAAGAGTCTAAGTGTGTAAGACTGTATGAGTCACTAAAATTAGGTAAGAGTAGCTAAGAGAGTGATAGAATGTTATCCCTCTCATTTTGTTTCCTTTTCCTTTTTTGTTTTCTTCAATTTCCTTCATTTCCCCTTACATGCATATTCTTGTCTCTCCATATTCCTTTTCTCCTATTTTTCTTTATTTCTTTAATTAATTGTCACTTGTTTCCTTTTTTCATTTGTTAATGTCGATTCCAATTTATTTAGCCATTATGAAATCATAATGGATTTCCACTATAAGGTTTTCCCCTCATTCAATTTCCAATACGTGTACCATGACCTTATTTTGTATTTATTTACATGGAAAATCAACTTGGGGCTATTACAACCCCCCCCGGAGAAACATATCTTCTTTATTCTATGATGCTAATGAATAACAAAACATATTTCTTATTAGAGCGTTATAAATGCAACTTGATGAAGTATTTACAATGGAGACTGTTGCAAACATGACAAACATGACAAACATATCGCTTGTTGTATTTTATAACACAACTTGCTGCAATATTTACAAGAACACGGATAAATATGTATACATACGAAAATTCATTTGCTTCAACATGCAAATAAAGAAGTATATAATGCTTGCATCTGATCATCCATATCCCATATGGCTTCATTGAATCTAGGGTGCTTCTACTGTAATTTAACTTGCTTTATTTCTCAATTTTGGAGCATGAATTCTTTCCACTATGATATGCATTGTGGCACTAGTTCGAACTCTCTCTCTAGTTCCACTTGTAATATAGACTAATCAATCACATGATAAACATCTTGCACATATCTCTTAAGCAATGAAACATGGAAAACATCATGGAGTTTCTCTAATGGTGGCAGTCCAAGTCCATAAGCCACTAGTCCAATCTTCTTAAGGATCTCAAAGGGGCCGCAATACCGAGATGTCATCTTGGAAGATGATTCAATATTTTAGGATATATTCTTGGGATTAGTGCACAAGTACACATGCTCCTCAACCTCAAACACCTCAAATTCTCTATTTTGATTTGCACAACTCTTCTCGCTATCCTGTCGTGCCTTTAAATTCTTTTTAATATCCTGCATCTCCTACTCCATATCTTCCAATACATCTGGTCCAATCAACACCCTATTCATTGGATCACTACAACTGATAGGATTATTATAACTCCATCCACATATATCGTCAAATGGACATA